>NCKV01000148.1:0-25296 GCA_003675905.2 Leptotrombidium deliense
AAACTGTTTAAAAATTTTGCCAAATAAATTTCTAGCGCTATTTAATCACTTTTTGCTAAAATGACCAGAAAAATACCAGTAATCAGAATCCGACATCAATTGAGAGCGATGTGAGCTGCAGCCGAACAAGCCTGGTCACTCCATTTTTCGCAACCGATACCGAAAAAACTTATACCGATATAGTTTCCGCAACCAAATGATCCGTGATACTAGTTATTAATTATAGCTTTTATTTCTGCAAATGAAATGGACAATGGACTATTTTATCTACTACAACAATCTGTAAATAAATTCTTAAAATAAGCTGAATACATTCACGTCGATTGAGTAGCAAATTCATTCGAATTTTCGTCTGCATTATTTTCTGATAAAACACTCGCTTTAAGTCTTTTTTCCCAAGCTTCTTTATAAAGAGGAGGATACATGGGAAAGAAACCGATCAATCCTACGATAAAAAGTAACAAATAAATATGAAAGACTAATCGACTTATAAATTATTCAAACCTAAAATTCGCTTCATTGAGATACTTGGAACTGCACCTTGTCCCAACCAATAAGCAAGTCTATCTAAATCTATAGCAACCAACTTTTCGTTGTTCTCATTAGGCATTGGATCATAAGATCCAAAAACTTCATCAGGAATTCGTCCAACTCTCTTCATATTCGGAATAACTCCAATTTGGTAAAAAGGGCGATTTGCACAGCCGATCCTATGCAATCTGATTGCCAGATTATGTTTGTAAAATTTAGCAATTCTGACCATGTCCGCAAACTCGAACCGATTGTTTTTCGCTAACGAAGTAAATAAGATTTTAAAAAATATCAAATGTTGTCCGCAGAAAACATGCTTTTCGGGAACGACACTAAATTGCATCGGTTGTTGAAGAAGTAAATCCGAGATTCGACGTCTTCGAATCCTACTGTCAAAATGATCGAAACAGTCACATTTTCTTTTCAAAACAGCAAACAGTGTCGTTGTTACTTCAACTTGTATTCTGTGTTAATAAATTCGAAATCTATTCATTATTATCTGCTCTTGCAAAAAAGTGTTTGATCAGTGGTAAAAATGTGAGACGTTTTAATAGCATCAAACAGAATGTTAGAAAAGATACCAATTTAACTGAGATTGTTTGTCCTCTTTTAAAAATTTTAATCCAACTCGCTAAGTCGCTAAGTGTCATGTTTCTTTGAAAAAATTACACTAATTCATACAGTAATGCTTCACATATATCGACAAGTGAAGATAAATTTAGTTTATCAATTGAAGGACTTTGTAAACGGTATAATAAATGCTGATGTGTGTATAAAGACGATCGAATACATTTCTTCACAAATTTTAACGCTCAATAGTTTAGTTTCATGTTTCTATGGCACTCATAGACACTGTATTCTAATAAGTATCAATTTGGAAGTATTATTTACGGTCGCAGTGTATTTACATCACACATGTAATTATCAAATGGGTTTTCGGTTGTACCATAAAATTTTATATAAAAACAGTGTTCTGTTAATAGAGTCTGTTAGAATAGATTAACTATTGCACAACGTGACACTCTGTTACTGTATTTATTTAATGGCTCAAGCAAATGTTGATGAACAGCTAATGTACTTCTTTAAGCTAATTGAAACTTGAATTGTTCAGTTCAAATGAATCTTCATTCAAATTGTGGTTCAATTGTCCGAATATTAGGATAATAGAATGCTACATTTTTTGTAATATCACGGAAATGGAAAGCAATGCAAATATTTTATTGTTTGACAAAATGTGACAACTAATATAGTGCAGTTTGCGAATTCGAATAGCGGTGAAACGCAATGAAGAGAAATGAGAAGAGAGCGAAAGTTGGAGACTTGTGTTTACTTTTGAAAAGTATATTCTTTTCAGTGAATGAATAATATACTTTTAAAATGATTCAATGCACTGTGGAATCGGTTTTCAATGCAATGTCAACGTTGAAACGCTTTGTGAGAGATTATTCAAAAAATAGTACAAATAAATGTATTGTTTTCGGGCAAATAGTAAACAAAATGCAGCTAATTATTCGTTAATGAAAGAAGATGGCTTGTTTGCAACAACAGCAGCGCTCGTTGAAGATGAGATGAAATGAGTGACGTGATTGTGGAAGCAGTTTCGCAGTTTAATATGGAATCAAGTTAAAAGCATCTTTTGAATATGATTTTGTTTGACAATAAAGTGCGTATAAAGCGTAAAAGCTGCGAGAAATGCATTCCTTTGAAAATAAGTCAAAAATGCGGTGAACACGACTTTTCCATTGCGAGTCACTTGAGATTTTTGCGACATTAAAATAATATGGCGAATATGTGGTCAGATCGTGGATTTGAAGTATTGGGATGTTTGTTTCTCGACACTTCGCGTAGCACTGTTCTGTTGAGAGCGCAAATTATTATTAACAGCGTTGATAAATGCGTTGCGAAAATGAATTCACTCTCTATAAAAGAGTGTCATTTGGAGTCATAAGAACAGGTCGCTTTAATATTGTTTTCGCGATGCAATTTCGCTAAAATATAGAGTTTCGTTTCTGTGCACAAATGCACAGACCTTAACGACAAAACGACAAAACACGAAATTTCACTTATCTTATTATAGAAACGCATCACAAATGAATATGAATTACTTCTCCGCGATCTGCAACTTGCTAAACTTTCTTTTTAACTTTAATGCTTATTTTCGCTTTTAATGCAATAAAAAATTATAATATCGTTAATAAAAACGAACAGTTTCTCAGATGAAAAGTGCAAACGATCTGTGAGCGTTATATTCGTCATTTAATATTATATTTTCGTTCACTTTAAGCGACACAAATTAAATTGTTAAGCGAACAATTGAATGCAGGCAGATGAACACACTGTTTCAGAACAACAACAAAGCAAACAAATTTTTATTGCAACTCTTCGCACGTCGTTTCTAATTCACTTTCCACCAGCAACCAGCGATGAAACCAGAGTCATACTGAGTATCGCTTGCGTTCAATGCGAACAGTCAATAACTCAATACACGTCAATTCTATAATTTAATATTTCACTACTCGAACTGATTTCATTTTGTCGACCGTTTCTGTCTTCAATTCATTTGTGCAACAATAACATCGCAAGCATTTCAATGTCTCTTAATTTACTTTGTTTTCTCACTTGCTTAATTCAAGCAACAAAACTCATTCTTTATCGACCAACAAAATGAACTTTATTCACTTAGTCCTATTTGTGTAACAGCTTTCATTTTTCCATAATCACTTTTCTTTCTTCAAATAATCTTTGCTGAGTGTCCATATTTTGATATTTGTGTGGATATGTTGCATTCTTCGCTTCTTGTGTTAGTAAAGCGATAACGAGAAAATGGAGATTGTTTTGGATCCAAACATTTCTTTTGATTATTAACTTTATAAAGTATCGCGTGAAATAACTTTTGCCATTCTTTTCGCAGTCAGAATGAAATTATAACTCAATACTTTACACGACAGTGAATAAATAGGAAAAAACATTATAGATGTAATATTTTTGTACAATCCCAACATAAAGATTACGAAAGAAAAGCTTTGGCACATTTTTATCAATTTGGAAAGCGTAACCGAACATACCAATAGGTTCAAAATCATTCGACATTCTCATTCTACGATACTCTAAACATTCCATTGAAATTTTTGTTGCAAAGTAATGACACGTGGAATAAAACCGGTGAGATCAGTTTCGTATTTTGATTGAACAGTGCAGATTTGCAATATGTTGGTTTAAACTTAAAAGGGAAGCAAACTAATAATGATTCAGGATTAATGTTCAATAAAAAGTTAAATAGTGTATTAAAATATTTTAAACAAGCTGAATGCTGTAACAACCTTTTCTAATATGTTACAAATAATGTTGCGTAATTTTAAAGTTACATAATTTTCACACCCAATTTAAAGTTCGCATTAAACATTGAAGTTTTTTATTTTGGTTAATGTGAATTTGAAAACTTTATTCTTACTTGTATTTCAGTGCACAAAAGTGTCAATTGATTTTTGATCACACTTTGCCGCACATTGTAGGCACAGGAAATTTTGCATTTTAAAGCCTCGGATTAAACGTTGAAAAGGCAATATGCATGTTGAAAAATGATGCATTGTTGGCATTCGACATTTCATTCACAGTTTTGGTCGTCGATCGCTGCAAAAGTGGTGCAAACATTTCTCAAACAATTGTTGAGTGAAGACCTCACAATTTCGAAGATAAAAGATAACTAAATATGGCTCTAAATGTGTGTGATATTCTGCGTTGACCTCAAAGCCTGCAAATCAGTGATGCGACAAAGTTGCACAACAAAGAGCTTTGAAGTAAGAAAAATGTTTGAGTCGCTGTCGAGTTGCACGGCTCACTGTTTCTCGATTCTCCGTTTTACTGTTTCGCTTCCATTTCCACAATAAAAGTGACTTTTATACACACACACACACTGAATTTGCTTCTGCAACAACATATACAACATAGACAACATAGAGCAATGCGATGGATCGTTATTTTCTATTTAATGTGTTGTCAAGTCAACAAATTGTATTCCTATACAATTGCATTCATTCATTAATATAATATACTTAACATTTGATTTGTGCCTTAATTACGAACACTCGAATTTGCAAATTACATATGCGTTCATTGTTCTCATTTTAAAAAAGTATTGCTTCAATTGGTTAATAAGCGGTGAAAAATGTTGAATAAAATGCAAGATTGTTTTGCGAGTGAATAAAAAAGAAAGAAAAGCATTCAACGAATATACAATTAAACCGAATGTCGACCTCTTAATATTCTATTTTCACGCGAAAGCAATTTAAATACATTTTTATGTATTCTCATGTATCGAAAATTACTAAAAAGTCGTAAATATACGTGTTATTAAAAGTAATTAAATTTTAGTTATATATTTGGCAATAAATTTCAAATGAAATAAGCTTGTTGAATCAACAATTTCGGTGCCCTTTAAAAGTTCACACAACAAATGGCAATCCATTTAAAATAATTTTCCAATAATAAATATAAAAGCGTGTCGAACCGTTTCTTCACGAATTCGTTAATTACTTGTGTTTCTCATAAAAACATAAAGTATATGAAATATGGCGAAAAACAATTAATTCGCCGATTTATTTATATTATTCGTTTTTTTCAATGATTCTAATTAACTTTTCGAGAAGTTACAGAACAACAAAAGAATAAAGCTGCCAACAGTGAGTGCAGTGTTGAATTTTAATAAACTTTTGTGTGTTGAATTGCTTTGTGTTTGAATGCGTAAAAAACGAAATCACACAACGGACCGATGGACACACACGCGAAGCTTTCGTTGCTTCTACGATCTTGATTATATAGCTGCTGTTGTCATTCAACGATAGACTCGAAATTGTTTGAACACGTGTCGCAAACGAGAACAGAACAGAACAGACGTCGACTTGATTTACTTAAATTGTATACGTTTAATTTCGAGCGAATAATTAGAGTTTGAAAAGTTAAAAAAGTGTTGCAAAGGAAACGTGAATTATTGTTTGCAGCAAAGTGTACATCGCACGTAAAGCTGTGCTCAAAGAGCGGATGTGTCGCTGAGATTCGATGCAAACGTTCAGTTTGCGGTTAAAAAATTCACGGATTTCCATGTTTTCACATTTTCCACGATTCATGTTTTGTTGTGAATGATTCGCAGCTGTGACTGCTACACGGACTCAAAGTGAACACTGCGTTCAGTGCGTGTTATTATGTAATTCGCTGCAATAACATCGAATGCAACTCTGTTACGCTTGAAGCACTTTTTTATTTTTGACCGCAGTCATTGCAGGTGTATAATACGTTTCCGGCTCGCCAGTACCGGTACACTGTCACACCTTGCGAATCACGGATCCAAAGCCGGTATTCGCCGCTGTATTTGCTTTTCACTTTTATTTCACTTGTTGTGCAAAAGCCGCAATTATGCGTTTAAATGAGATTATTGTTCCCATGTTTAATATTTCAATGCTCATTGATGTCCGACCAATACTGTTGTTGTTCACACGATATTTCCTTTATTGTAATTCACTTTTCATAAGAACGCGAAACGCGAAGAATGCATTAATTTGAATGAGAAACAGCGGTCTGTGTGAGTGTGCAATGCGGTGTGCAACTAACAAACAGATTTGTTCACAATTATTCGAGCAGCGAAACTTTGCACAAATTTCAAGTTTACTGTTAAACAGCAGTTTAAGTACATATTTCCATTTTACATCCGTTTAAATGTATTTAAACACACCGTTTTTTGCACTTTCATCTCGACTACAAAAAAGTTTAATTCAACGTTATTTTAATGTGCCGACAATTTCAATATTGAAAGACGTTTACGCGAATTTAACGCAACGTTTTTTTGATAAACTTTTGAACCAAATGTGTAATTGTGTAATAAAATCGAAAGTGAAGTTTTCGAGTCGATAAAAAGACCGTTGAACGCCATTTGAAACGGCATTTTATTTATATTTTGATTGTGTCGTTTTCTGGTCTCACAGCGTTTTCGTGCACAAAACGCAACCAAACACAAAGAATCGCGAAAAATGGACATCTGCCCTTTGGGTAATCTCGATGTTACAATACGTTTCGCAGACATACACACACAGTTCAGTGACACTAAAAACTGTAATCTCTGGCATTGCATCAAAATATTACGTATCGAAAAAGTTTAATGGACACGGTTGCATCAACTGCGTTTGATAACTTCAAATTGCTTTCACACGATTTCGATTCGCAATTACGAACATAACGCAGTTATTCGTGTCCATCACTTCTTTCGCTCGTTTAAACTCAAGAATATGGCGCAAACTTCATAACCAGCATAAGAAGCATTTAAAAGTTAGTCACTTGTTTAGCGAATGAGTTTGAAGTGGCAATCAATACATCGAGTGACAAGTGAGCAATCAATTGAAATGAAAGTTTGAATATTATGTTTGCGTGCACACATTTAACTGTTATTCGAGTGCAATTCTATTATTTATTTAACACGTGAAACTCTGGAATTGGAAAGTTTATATGCAAAGGGTTGAATATGCACAGAATTGTATAAATTTTTAAAGAAAGCAATCATTAAAATGAAGTGAATGTATTCAAATTTGAAATATATTGGAAAAAGTAAAATTGAGTTCGAGAGTGAAACGTAACCCTTTTCAATTTTTGATCGTTTTCGTAATTTATTAGCGGCGAAATCAATAAAGAAGTAGTTTTGCAGAGTGAATGGCAAACATTAAAAGTCGGGAAAAGAAGCAAGAAATTGAAAATTAGTCGCGAAGAGTGGAATCTCTAGAAAGGGTCGTCGAGTGAAAGATTGGCAAAATGATGAATCGAGCAGCGAATCGACTGCAATGCAGCATAATTCGTCCTCAATGCAAAACTGAATTTGAGTCGATATAAGGTTCGTTCTTATATTCGTGTGATTATACATAATTATTTTGCAGACAGAAGCATAACTTGCATAAAGTATACATTTCCCTTTTGGCCGAAGTGCGCTTTGACAGACAATCCGTCTTTATTAAGATTGAGAAGCTCCGTTCTGGCATTAAGACTCGACTCCAGGGAACTGCGCCATTGCGGCAATCGTTCGTTCGCAGGTCGAAAAAAGTTATTATAATAATAATGATAACGTTTTGTTGCTTGGATAGCTTCGATCTGCTCAAGACGCTAAGAATGGTGTAATAGCTGCAAACAGAGCAAGAAAGTTTGCATGCTTAACGACACCGAACAACATTGTTTAATACACTTCTTTTCAACAGTTTCGAGAAACGTTGGAAAATGTTCGTTTTCCAGTCGAACGCGTATTGAAAGTGAAAGTGGCAGCGAAATTGATCCAAAGCGACAGACTTTGAAATGTTCGCTCATTAATGTCGCGTGAAAAGTTTGTTTGGTCGCGTTTCGCGCAAAGAAACTGAAAAGCTTTGCTTAAAGCGAAGCGAGTTGTTAAAATTTATTGCTGAATTCAAATTTATTCAAACATTTTTTATTATCGCTTTAACTTTAAAAATAAATAAAAGTAAACAAAAGATGCTTTTCACCAGCAAAAATAGGAAAAATGATGAGAATATGAATCAAATATCCATCAAAAGTAGAACTGTGCATCAATAGTAATGCTAATGTTTTTGCTCTCCAGAGTAAAGATCAACAAAAAGTATAAATGCTCTTTGTTGCAAGTTTCTGCTGCGTTCTACTCTTTCTCCGCATTCATAAATATGGAAACAGAGAAGCAAAAAAGCATGTCTCAGCGAGAGCACACCTATATCGCTGTACTCGGTGTGTTCGCCGCAAACCTCTGGGATTTAACGTCTCTCTAAATGAATCACAATCCTTAAGCATCGCGATTGCATATGCATTGCGGCGCTATCCGAGAAGCGACGCTTGCAACCTTTGACACGAACGTTGCGCGCGAACTGCGATCGCGGAAATGAAAGCAAGTCACCGCACGATAAACGTAATCCGTTTCTCGGTTCGCGTCGCGGGGCTCACATCTCTGCTGTCTCGCAGAAAGCAGGCTCGCTCTCGTTTCAGCGAATATTTCGCGTTTCGCAGAGGAAACTGAGGAAACAGTGTCATCGAGTGCTGCTCTTGCTGCTCTCATGTAACGAACGACTCGTAATTATCGCAAAAGGCACTCGACTTGGAGTGACAAGCATCGATCGAACGCGGTTATCGATGCGAATTCAACTGCTTTGTTTCGCAATTAACGCTTTAATTTGTAAAAACAATGGAAATAAGCGTCGCTCTCAGTGATGTGAGAAGCGAGTCAGTTTATATTCGAGACAATATGTGGTGATATATGTGCTGATGTCGTGTCGCGAGGATAAAACAGAAAATGCTGTAAGCTTTGAAAGCAACAAAATGTTTTATTTGTTGTGTGCAGCGAAATAGTGTTTCGAAGAAGAATGCGACGAGAACGATGCTAGAATTCAGTGATGCAGTGATGCTATCGAAATATCGAAATGCATTTGTCTCCGAAACATAAAAGGCGAAAATCTCATTAAGCGTGTGTGTATGTGACCACAGACTTGTGACTCGGCTCTCACCCTGGAGCCAAAATGCGCAACTTTTCGCTGCTCCGCGGTCATCTAATGTATTTTCGGACAGTACATGACTCGCGATGTTCGCTCTGTCTACTAAACGAGTTTTCACTTTGAACGCATTTATCAATGCAAGCAAATGAAAGTGCATTCATTTTTTGCGCTGAAAGCAGTGATTGTAACGAATGTAACGAATATACGCTGTCTTTTATAATGAAAAGTAATCTAAGCAACTCGCAGTGACCTTTTTGCTTGCGCCTCATTGTCGCTCAGATCCGCCTGTGGACACTGTTACCAATGAACGAGTTGAAAAACAATGGTATTTGTTATGTAGACCCAATGAATGAACATAGGCGTGTCACCCACCGATCAGGTCAATTGATTTCCTCGTCCAACGGTTCTGTTCTTCTATTATTAATCGAACACAAAAAGAACAGAGAATATGTTTCTCTGCGTGGAGACCGGTGCGATGGTTGCACAGCAATACTCACCACTCGCTGAAAGCGCCGACCACAGAGACCGCACTTCTTCGTAATCATTTCGATCACGCAATGCATTTCGCGTCCACACAACAAAACATGGATTGTAATTGTTTTAATTTCGTTGCGAACCGAGAATAGCGCAAATAAACAAGAATTTGTTTTTCCATTTATTTATTAGCAGCAATTCGCTGCCTTTTGTATTCACTGCGTTTCGCGTTATGGCTTTACGACGCATAAAAGCGGAGTGCATTAACTGCGTGGTTACGTCTACAGCCGCGATCGGAGAGCATTTAATGTATTTCCTTTCAGTACCCTTTCGAATAAGTAACACAGGAAAGAAGAACTGTATAGAAATGCAATATTACAGTAGCCGTCGAATATAAGGGCTAATTTAGTTTATCACCAATTTCTGTGTTGCGATGAAAGCACACAAACAATTTGACTTTCTGTTGAATGGCGCAGCGAGAACTGCAATAATGACAATGTATCGCTTGTATACTCGATAGCTATCCTTTGGGTCCATTCGCTCGTTACACACATCCCTTCCTTTTATGTTTAGCTTATTGCAATAAGTGCTCATTTGTAACTTTAGCCAATCTTTCTTCCTTTGCACGGAATTCGCACTCAAATCGCGTCCAATTCGCGAAGCAAAACAAGAAAGAGTCATTTCAGGAGTTGAGTTGTTTCGCGCTTCAAATGAATGCAACTCGACTGACTGCTCTCAATTCGCAAATTAAGTGCACACAAAGTGACTGCTTTCTAACGATCGCACATTGCAAAAGTTTTTAAAAAGTTTTGCAACCACAAATTGATTTTAAATCGCTTTCACAGCCTACAAAGCGGGCAGAGCTCAGCTAAACGTCCGTTTTTCAATTTCTCTACAATTTCTGTATAATTTCTCGATCAACGAATTCAATGGTCAGAGTTTTGCCGAAAATACTTGTATTAAAAATGGCATTTATAAGTTTAAAGCGACGGGAAAAGTTAAGTAAAACTTTTTTTCACGAAATACATTTGCAGCTTCTGACAGATTCTCTTCTTCTGTGAATAAGTAATAGTTCACAGTTTGCTCGAAACACAACTTCACACTTTACTTTACTTTTTACAGTGAAAGCGGTTACGTTTAATGATTCCATCAAAAGTTTTGTCGACATGTTTCGCAGGCGATTCTTATTCTTGTGCAAAGAATTCGTGTTTACTTATAACACTGGCGCAACACACAATAACCCGAAACAGCGCATTACTATTCAGTTAATGCTGCCATCGCAGACCTATTCAACGACCGACTCACGGCTAACACTTGCAACAACAAATTCAATGCTCCTTTCAAGTCGCTCGACAATTTTGAACGCGATGCTTTGCCACGAATACCGCACTTTGATAATTGAATCCAATTTTTGAGTGAATATGTCGAGTGTGAAAAGCGAAACACCAGAGAAACACCATTAACTCGCTGCTTACACAACAAAAGCTTTTTTCTTTGAGTTTCGCGAATGCCGCGAATGTCAAGCGAAGCATTGGACACGATCGGCAAGAAATGAACGTCGATACACTATCACCATTTTGTGTATCTATGTTCACCCAGTGGTATTCGTCTTCGCATTCTTTGTGCTTTGTTGGCCAGCAATGTGAACAGCAACAGTCACCGAATGTGTGACTCTATACGATCACAGTCGCCGATTGTCTGTTATTGTAATTCATTTTTAATTTGCTTAATTCAATGTCTGTGAATGCGGTGAAAGCAGCTGTGACAATCTCGCGACACTGACACTCACTGGTTTCTTCGCTTTGCTTCGCTTTTTGTATATTAACTCGCAGCGAATGAAAACAGTAAACCGATCGCTGCATCGCTGAGTAACTCTCGGTGCACGCAGACAGTGAATGCTTTGTTCGCCTAGTTGCGTCCCCTGTTCTCCGAACCAAAAGCCTCTGTTTCTTTGGATAAAAACGCTGTCATTTAACGGCTAATGAAAGGAACATCAAATATTAGAAATATATATTTGCGGCTGTCAAAATCTCGTCTGTTATTGTGTGCACCAACAGCTGGTCTTGTTCAGCGTTTTCTGGTCTGCGTATTAACAATTCAACGCTTGTGTTGATTACATATTAAGTCGACAAACAGAAACGTAACACAAGTACTCATAACTTCTTGTTGTAATAACTCAGTTGCTCAGTTAATAAAAGAATGAAATTCTGCCAATAAATAAATGCAAACTTGCTGCTTGCTTATTAATAATGTACCCTTCAATATAACATTTGTTGAGCAAGTTTGCGAACAAAAATGATTGAGTTAAAAGTTAAAAGTAAGTTTTGTGGCCTGAAATGTAACTGATAAAAGTATTAAAGTGTTGTCACTACTTTTTAATGTTATTAAAAGCTGCGCTCTTTTGTTGCTTTGCAGCAGATTCGAGTGCAAAAACGATTGAATCGTTTCGAGTTTATAGAAAACGTTTGCACAACGATTTTAAAATAGTAGCGAAACGGTGAAACGCTGGTTTTCGATGCGAAAAGCTGGTATTCGTGTGCAACACAACAATCGCTACGCAATCCGCACGCTGAGCACAGACTGTCAGCTTTGATAAGTGTCCTCTTTTGTCGTGAAACAGCACACGAAAAGTACAACAAAAGATGTAAATCTACAAGTATTTTACTGTTTCCGTGAGCCAAGAATTTTTATTGCGTAATAAACGTATGTAACGCATTCCTGATTTCGCGGTGCGAATCAAGCACTGATTACTGTCTCTTCGGACTTCGGTCAACACTGGACACAATGTGATTACTGTGGTCATCAAAAGCTTGCACCTTTCACAGATTGTCTCCATCCAAGCCTGCAATCGCGTTCATCGATAATGCACACCGTTCTATCGAGTTCTATCGAAAGCAGTGACCATTCAATTTATGCTGTGATGTGCTCACTCTATAAGCACCGCAATAGCCTCAGTGCGCACTATGACACTATCCACTGACTGCACTGACACTGTGTACATTGCACAGTAAATGCCGTCGGTTATAGAGTCACTTGTTCACCAGCGAATGCAATGTAATTACTTTTAATCGAATGCCCGAATTACTCGTGATCGAAACTTTAAATTGCATTCAATTCGGCGAGTAGCAATCAGCAGTGATGTATCGTCACTTATTAAACGATCGTTGTGCGTATTAATAATTTAACGACGAGAAGGTGAGTGCGAAAACAGGCTGCTTATGTCTCTTCAGCCGAAATCAAATTAATCAGTGTTTGCTAATGGTCTCTGTTGCCGATGTTCGATTGCGTTCTGTGCACGCTTCAAACAGCTTACACTACTTTTTGTTCCTTGAGAACACGACGATTACACTTTTTACTGCGCGTTTTGTGTAAATTTCATTAAATTATTTAATAATCTGTCACCGCATCTGTAAGCATTTGCTTAAACGGATTCCAGTGCAAATTCAATTATGGCTAATTTTGCAGAGCAATTATGAGTTGTGTTTCAAGATGTTATCTAATGATTCTTTTGCAGACGAATCGCGATGCAAAGAGCAGTGAAGAATTGTTCGCGAATTGTGAACAAGTGGCATAAAAAGCGGGAAACGATACGAAAAGAAAGCGTGCAACGATTAAAAAGCGAAATAAATGAAGAAAAGCTTTGCTTTGCTCATAATTCATAAACAGCGAAAGGGAGGAATTGTGTATGTCCATTGAAACCCTCCTTTAGTATTTCATTAGCAATAATATGATAAGCGGCACACAGACCAGAGACGCGCTACCAGTGCTGAAGCTAAATTATGGCGACATAAAAAACGGCGAAACGGTCATTAGGTTTGCCTGGCAATCCTCCCCCGTTTTGGCTGCTCGCCTTTAGGTTATAACGATCCATAAACAGAGTAACACAGGGACAAAGGCAGCTCACAGAGTCCATTTTATCGTTGGACTATCTGTTTAACGGCGAATGCGGCAAAAAGTGATTTCGACGCAAAGAATTGGGAACAGAATCACAGAGAAGAGGCGAACAGAAGAGAAGAGTTTTTTGTTGAGTGAATTGAATGCACGGCTGATCGCCTTTTTCGCAAAAAGCAACTTATGAGCACAGAAAGCGTAGCCACGTTAGACGACATCAGCACACATCAGACCACATTTACAAATAACATCAATTCGACTACTCGACCAGAAATATTAAATGAAAAATTCTCGTCCGCTCTGCAAAGCAGAACCTCAATACTGTTACTTCACTGTTGCACACAATTGATACAAACGATACAACAGCAGCTCTCATTACCATTCAATATTGGCTATTAAAGTGTTGCTGCGTTCCACTTCTTTAATCAAACAAACCGATAGCCTGCATTCAAAGCACATTTATGCGATTCTCGGCTTCGGTCACAGCCTCCACTCAGCGACCGAATTCTCGTCCGCAATCGAATCGTGATGCGGCCATCCCTCCGCAGTCCTTCGCCAGCGATTGCAGTCCAGCGCTCTTTTCATTGCGAAGCCTCAGGCCAACAGGTCAAATGAGAGGTCCATCATTCTTTTCTCTCCTCCCCTAACTTTTAATTTCGAGAATAGCTTTTGTCACGTAAAGCGAAGAATTGAAAACGACTTGCAAAAGGGGAATAAGAAGGATGCGTTCTCTTCGCAGTCTGCATTTACTTTATTTCATTCTCTTAATTGCATGCATCCATCGAACGCTTCGAATGCATTGCATGCATCTAAACTTGTAAACTTCTCAGTCACTCTATACAAGTTTCAGTCTCTGTAGTAGCTTCGCGGTAAACTGAACGTTGTGATTATAATTTTCGATTGCAGTGCACTCAATGCGTGTTTGTTGATTCTTAGCTGCACTCAATATCCATCCATCAGTTGCCGAACACTTGGCTTCATCAGAAATCGACGTGCACTGTTCTAACTTTTTAATCACCGCCATTCGTTAAAAGCTTTTCAAAGCAGTTGTCGTCGTTTTCTTTTGCTTTGTTAAACGCATTCACTGCATTCAGTGAGTGTGTTAACGCCGTTGCAACGCAAACGCCTTTTTTTCAGCCGCGGCTAACCTCATCTTCAATTAAAATCCGTTTTCTTGCAAAATTTTAATTAAATTTCATTATCCGCGCTAATTTGAAACATTCACGATTTCACTGTTCAGATAAACAATAAAATAAAACATTTGAGAAATATTTCGCGTGATCTTCTCATCGCTACCGACAATCATTTGAACCGCTTTGCGTGCAAAGCTCGGTTAGCATGATTTGCAAAATTCGATAATTTTGGTGTAACGTAACGCAGCAATACAATGCTTCTATTTCAGTCTCAAGAAACAGGAAATGGAGCGAACGGCTAAAGTGCTGAAAAATGGTGATCGTTGGACGAAAAGGTTAAAAACATCGCATCAAGCATATGGCAAATAAAGCTACAAATAGTTTTTGCAAAATTCGCATTTCAATAAAGTAATACTACGATTCAGCTTTTCATATCGCTTATTGTGGTTGACCGGAAACGGTGGTTTGTCGCCATTCATGCGGTCATAAGTCAGTGATGGGTCATTTGTACAATTTTCATAGATTTTCATAAAACCGCCGAAGAGTGGCTGCGATGAATGAGAACATGCATGTGATGCGAGGGGTTCACGACTTCACCCGTTCAGATCTTTGTTCACGGTGATTGTGGTCGCATTGCATTTACTGGTCACCAACGAGTACAGCGAACAGTGAATACCCGTTATGTTATGTATTCATAGATGCGCTTTCCACGCTTATTTAATTCATGGGAAAATGTTATTCTTTTGAAAACTGTGTGCTTCCTTCGAATTGAGTGCAAACCAGGAAAGTTTTTGCATTCAAAGACGTGCAGTTTGTCTGCAATTTAAAGCAGAACCAAAGAATGAATTCACAGTTAACTCGAAGTACAATCGAATTTACATATCGTTACTGCAGTATTGAATTGCTTGAAAGACAGATAAACGCGAAGCGATTGAAGTGAAAGCGCAAATGCGTTATATGTGCACGTCTTGACCGCAGAAATCATAAATTTGTTTTACATTTTGAACCGGAAAATGCTCATTGAACTTTACCATTGATCGATGACTGCCGCTGTCCTGACGTCTATTAATTAAATAATAACGAGTTTCTGGTCTCGGTCCGCAATTTGCTTGAAAGCAGCAATTTGTAACCAAAAATCGAGTTACTGTTCGCAACTGTGAGATGGACTAAAAATTGATGCTTTGCTGTCGAGTCGATCGCTATATCGACGAGGTAATTTCGTAAGATTTGCAAACGACTCCCAATGGTTTTGCAAGCTTCGTTGCGTCCTCAATCAACTTTGCTGAGCATCTCTAAATCGCATCTTATTCGCCAGAACAGCGTCTTGTATTTTTATTCGCAAATTACGGACCATTTGCTCGAAACGCACCTTTAAACTGTGGACTCGGCAACCCTTTGAAACGAGAGAAATATGTCATTTTTGTTGCTTTTCTGTGCTCGACGATAAAAAGCGGTGCAAAACACGGTTCAATAACAAATGTTAGACAAATGTGTCATACAAATGAACCTATTTGAACATTGAATTATATGGTTCGACTGTGCAGTTGTAACGCTGTAAACATTTTTTGTTAGTCGTGAACGCTGCGGGTGAAGGGTCTTCGAAGCTCTTCTCTTCTTTCGTCGTTCCCTTTTCAGACCGCAACGAGACTGCAAAACATAACCATTTTTTGTGAACACCACGCCTCGCAAAAAGCGACTCCGAGTACTTTGTTGCAACATACAATATGTATGTTTTTGTGTTTGCCGAGCACAAGAAAATTGCGAAAAGAAAAAGATATTTTCTAGTATTTGTTCGCCACCTCTTCATTGTTTATAATTCGAAACTCGAAACTTATTCTTTCGTAAACGATTTTCGCGAAAAGAGAAGAAGAAATGTAATCTTTGTTTTCAGAGAAGAAACAGTGATCTGATTGTTGAGTGCGACTCCATAAACGATGTTTAAATACAGATGCAGATCATAAGCGACGGAGAACCGAAACTAAAACCGTTTTCCAATGTTTTAACAGCTTTCCGAGAAACGTATCTTTTCAAGCGTTTCTTCTTCGCTCAATTCCATGTTAGAAATTCTTGTTGCTGTTCACTGTGTTCTCTGTTCACTTATAGATGTTGTCACGGATGGCAGCGAACATGATTTATGGCTGCCGACTCACCCTGACCACAAAGTAACAACTAAAAGTTTGCGTGTAGTTTACCTTAACTGGCTTTGCAAATGTTGAAATTGGTGGCGAATGATACTGAGTTGCGAAGATGACTGCGAAAAGCACCTTTGACGGACGTGTTACGCTTCTCTATTTTTTATCCTTTTTTGATGTTCTCTTTAATCCTGTGGAAAGCAGTGAATCGCAGTCCGATTCTGTAACTCGCAATAAGCGCGGCTCAGTGTACAGTGAACTTAGTGCTTACTGTGCGTTTAGGAGACGCTTAGTGTATGGTTCGCAAAGATAACCGCAGCCTCGTTCTTCGCAAACAAAACGTTCTGTGATTTATTTCAAGCTTTAATGTTCTTTATTTTCGCCATTTATGAAAGCCAAACAACGAACTTCAAGTTGTGAATGCAAGTGCACCAGAGAATCAGTGACTTTTAATACAGAAAATCAGTGAAATATCGTTTTATGTGCGCTCGTAAAATTGAAGGTGAATTGAAATGAATTGCGAACGCATTCTCCAACTCGTCGCTCGCAGACAGTTTGCGATCAAATATTAAATTTGCACACATTTCGTAAACCATCTTTGAAATGATAATTTCACCAATTTCAGGTCTGTTCAACGAAAGTGCGATAACAAGTTTACCAAGTGTCGAGTGTTACTAGGCGCAGCGGTTTACTGACAAAGTCGCTGAAATGCCCGAAAGCTGTCACTCGAACATCCATTGTCACACTTCGCTTCTGGTCGTCTCTTCACGTTTAATCGTGTTTATTGCGCGACAAAACGTACGCTTTTGTCTTCGCTGCGTTACGATTCACACATTGGACACACATCGCTGCAACTATTCATTAAATCGCAGAACGTGCATCCAAATTTAGAATTGCGTTGCATTTCAATTTTGATTTATAAAAGCAAACGACGGCGAACAATGTTTTACATCATCACAATTACACTGCGAACGAATGTATGTTATTACATTATAATATGTGTGATAACTGTAATTGCCAACTATTTATTTGCTGAGATCAAAAGACACGCACATTTCTCTAATTAAACTGTCAATTTTAATTTTCTTCACTCTTTTTATTGACGCAAAAAGTGGTTTGCTTTTGACTGTAAGAATAAATGCATAAAAATTAGAATTGAAATGAAATAATAGCAGTTTTCGGAGAACAATTTTCTCAGCAAATTAATTTGCGCACAAATGAGAGCGAAATAACATGAAAATGTTTGAATGCATTTCAAACAAAGTGCAATTTATCTGCGTAACGATTGTCCGTTTCAATGGACGATTGAGTGTCACTGACAGTCTCTGGATTAACATAATTCTCTTTTCGGATTAAGTTTCGCAAAAGCGTTGCACGTAAAGAATGAAGCTGTGCGATTTAAACACTGTTTTATTTACGCTGGCAGCGATTCGAATGCGACTCGAATAACAATTGCGGTGTAACTGATTCCTTGCAGCAGTGAACACTTTAAAATACAATTACAGATCCCGCGGGACTCACGGCCCGATTCGTGCTGCTGGCGTTTGCACGTTATACATCCAGGCTAGATTTGCGAACTAAAAAAACCGTTTCTGTGTTAATCTGTATTTGCGAAAAGATGTTCGAATCGATTGCTGCGAGTGATGCACCGTTTTTTCGCTCCTTTTTCGCCGCAAATCACTCTTATCACACATTGAACTGAATTCGCACAATACATCAAATACTGGTATAAAAAATAGTCGGCTTCATTTCACTTGTCAAATTTTAATTTTTTTAATTAGGCAAACAGTATGTTTCTACCAGGTGTATTACACAACAACAAACTTTCGTTAAATTTTGAGACACTGATGGAAATTTAAGTGTTTCACTTCATTGCGCTTAATACACTGTTATTATGTGAATCCTAAACAAGTCGAAACAACCGTCAATTGACTCGATTTAAATGCACTCCAATTCTGTCAATTTCAAGATTTGTCATTATTTGCTTCGATGTGTTTGTATGAATGCGATAAGTTCGAGAACAATGTCCGTTAATCTGTAATTGACAAGCTGAATTTGTTTTCACGAATCAGTGTCACAAGAATCAACGTGGACGTGAATTGACATTTGGACCATTGAGCAATTAACGGTTGTATTGAATAACTGCGATGCTTCAAACTTTTCTCGATTTGTGCAAACCTGACGAACAAACGACAAGAATGAGAAATCAACTTTGTTACACATCATTACATCGACATTTTCTCCTCTTTTCCTGTCGCTTTTGTCCATTTCCTCAGCAGTGACTTTTTCGGCAACTCTCGTTTGTCGCCAGCAAAGAGTTGCAAAAATTACGAATCAAACATAACTGCGACCACAAATCGATGGACTGTAAGATGAGAGATGTTCACTAAAAACTGTGGCATTTGTGGTCAATGATTTTTGTTTCAAAAACGTTATGTAAAATGAAAAACAACTAAAAAGTTACACACTGTATAACTTATCCATAATTTTTGAATTAAAAAGTGAATGAGAAATGAATTCATTTTGTTACATTCAACAATTGCAATGCAATCGAAAAATAAGCTTAAATAAATTATATAAAACATTGTTCGTATACATTTAATATTCAGTGTAACAATAAAAAATGAAAAGTGACTTCAATTCTGTGCAAACGAGAAATAAATATTTTATTTCTTCGAAAAGCTTTACTTTTTAAAAGATTCACGAAATGTGAAATATTATTAAATGTCGTTTCAATGCAATGAAAATTGAGTGAATAGCAAATTAACGGAAAATACGAGAATGAATTGGTTTCAGTTTGTTTCTATTTTGACATATTAAAAATATTAAAAAACAGATTTCGAATCGAATTTTGCAGGCGAATGAATGACAGCACAAAGATTGTTCGCTTGTCATTCGAAATATTCTTCAAACAAAAAACGTGGCTCAGCAATAGCTTTAAAAACTTGAAAACATTTTTGTAGGCAATATGTTCCTTAGGAAAAGTGTGTTCGTTGTTGTTTACTGTTTTCATGTTTTCACAACTTTTTATATTGATTCCGTCAAAAATAACTAATTTTCTTTCAGTATCAAACTGTGATCAATGCTTTTAATCCACTTGTGCAACGAATTTTCGTACACAAAGAACATAATAGAAAGGAACAGCATTCGCGTTCCATCTTACACAAACATCCACCGTCTGAACGAGTCTGAACTGTGATGTCTGACCTTTGACTCACGAGTGTGGCTGAAACAAAACATCCTTCAAAAACTTATCATTTTCTTCTCACATTTCATTTCTGAAAAGTTAACCACAAAAGATTATTCGATTAAAATTCATTGCATCAATGCATTTAAATTCGATCAAACCGTCTGTCTGTTTCAATAATAAAATTTAATTGAAGTTTGTCATTGAAATGAAATTGAGCTGTGTTTGCAGAATGCACAATTTACACGACTAGACTCGTTTAAGAATTATCATTGGTGTCAAATTTCACGAGGAATTTTTGCAGAATCGTTTCAAAGAGGAAAAGTCGACCAGAAAACGTTCGTCTGAGAAGGAGTGTAAAGTCGAAAGGGTCAATGAAACATTTGAATATGCGTTCGAAACGAAGGTCTAGTGACCCAAAACTGTTTTCAACAAAACATCGGTGTTGGAAACGAGAATTTCGACAGATTGTAGATTATGGATTAAAACGCGTCGTTCGTTGAGGAGTTGCTTGCAATCGATTATTACTTGCATTTTATGAACTGTTTGCATAATAACGGATCAAAACGTTGTATGATTCATATTCGGCGCGCAAAGAGAGAATTCGGAGCGTAAAAATTGAATTGAAATGAATTTTCGAGTGAAAGACAGTGTTTACGAAACATGCATCAATCAGAAGTGCAGTCACGTAACCGCTCATCACTACCCTTTCCGACAGACTACTGATCACTGATCTCTTCTCACGCAGAGAAACATTTCTTAAAGTGTTTCAGTAAATGTCACAGAGTATTAAACACTGTCTTAATACTTTCAACGATAAAAAACAGTGGATTGTACAAGAAGTTGTATAATAATCGCTTGCGACCGAAATGGACAGCAAAACAAATTGTTTTGTGTTCATATTTTACTTAATAATAACTTACAAGATAAATGTTTTTCACAACTTTTTATCTAGTATATTTAAGAATGAATAATAATTGATTTTTAACCTATTCAAGGTAATTAATCTTGAATGAAAATTGTTGAGAATAGACATATTATTTATTCGAAAACTGTACGAAAAAGACAATGAGAGTAAAGTTAATTAAGTATTCAATTAACCGATGTTTGTTAAATTTAGTGTTAAAGAAGCCAGTTGAACTATAAATGCAAAGAAGCGGTAATTAAAAAAATATGAAATCTTCTTTTCTTGTAAAGTATCAAATAATTGCATTGAGTGTCATAAAGGAAGTCATGGATCAAGAGTTTTCTCTTTTATTCCATATATAATTAGAAGCATAGATCACGCAAATTCGGCGATAATTGAGATAATTATGTTTCAAGAGAATGTCTGCCTTGCAAATACATGAACCGTTTTTTTGTTGACCATATTTTCCTGCTGCAAAGAAAAAAGAAAAACGCCTTTCAAAACGCGATGTTCAACAATAGCCACCGCTTCGGTCGCTGGACACTTCTGGGAATGTGTTTTACCATTTTTTTAATTTCATTACTTGTGTGCGAACTTTACGATGAATGGAAATCACACCGCAATATTATTGTTATTGTGTGTTTATTTAAGTTGACCTCAAATAATGAAGTGTTCAAAATTAGTGAATAGCAAGTTAAATACAGTAGTGAACAGCGGAACACACATGCATCGTTGCGCCCGTCGATACGTTGCTTCTTTAATTCACGCGAACTTCGCTCTGTGAACACGCTTTCAGTGAGAACTGTAAAGTGAACACATTTAGCATACACGTACATAGGTCAACACAATGGTCTCACTCGTTCAATGCTTCGTTTGTCTGACTTTCCACAATAAAGAAACGCAATTTTAGAGTGAATTTCATTTTTTTGTTTTCAAATTATCCTCATTCACATAATGGACACAAACATGCAAAATAAGGGAAACGTTGTGAAGTAAATTATTGCTGTTTATTGATATCAAAGAAATCATGCAATACTGCGATGCAATGAACTGTCGCCACTGTTTAACTCTGTTTTGCATAAACAGTGTGTAATTTGTAAAAATAAACAAAATTGAGTCGCACATGATTTGTGTGAGATGATGTTGAATATAGTTATGATAGTTATGAAGCCTGTAATTTGGCCGTGTTAACGAGAGGTGGTCGCGCTATACAAGTGCACATGCATTGTGCTGATCGCGGTTAACTATTTTGAACCGACAATTACTTAGCGTTCGTTAACTGACTGCAATATTAATTTCAACACAATTTAAATTCTTTTTTGGATTTGTTTTCTTCAAACAAGCACTCCTCTCTTTCGTTGTCAGTATTTTGATAATTGAATCTTGAAAAGAATATGTAATGAGTTGTTTTCAAAGTCAGCTTTTGAGTTATCGAAAAATATTGCTTTTCTGTGGAGCTTTTCGACGTCAAAATGAAAATGTTGGGCGTTGTTTTTGTGGCGTATTTAAAATAAAGTTAAACCTTGGTTTGCAACCGCTTTTTCTTATAAATAAAATGGTAACTCTTCTACTCTTCTTCTGTTGAGTTCATACATAATAATAATAATGCGAACGAATTCAACGAATGTTACGTTACGGTTATTTGAATGGCTACCAAAAAGAAGATTCAAAAAATTCAAGGAAAATGAAAAAGCAAGTTTTGATAGCGAAAGATGGTTCTCATCAATGATCGCTATAAAAAAAGTAAATTCGAGAAGTGTTGCCGTTCTGGCGAGAAAAATGAACGTCGACAGTACTCGACAGATGCTGTTCACTGCGTTCAAAAGTCGGTAACAAGATACTCGTCGACGCACACCACTAATATTCTGTTTCGTGATTTATGAATGTTTAAAGCAAATAACGAATTTTAAGACTACGAATCAGAGGCGGACTCGTTGGCGTTCAATTTGCTTAACGCATCTAATTTTTGACGTCCAACTTGGAAAGGGATGCAAAGTGCACGATTTGGGTACTCAGCCGGAGAGAAAACGTCGAGAAATGCATTCAATCGATTTCTTGTGAATTAGAGACGCGAATGAAGGGCTCGTATCGCTCGAAAGGGCAGCGAACACTGAACATTGTATGATTTAATTACAGTATTGAGTAATGGAGAGTCTGTTAGTCGCTACAAACTTTAATTGATCGTTGACTTGCATTAATGAAGAGAAGTGCATTCGTTTCTCTGAACGCAAAGATAAGATGCGTTTCAAGTAAACAAATTTGTTGGCATTCAATTCGTGTCTTCAGACGGCAACGATTGTAATGATTACTATTCACGCGAAGTTTACTTGAAAAAAGTCGACTCACAAATGATGCTAAGCTCAGCAATTACAGTCACTGTATGCAAGTAAACGTTGCAAATGTGCACAATTAAACACACTTAAAACAATCAATTACATGGATATTGAAATGGGTGGCTTTCAATGCTCATATTCTCAACTTGATTACATGATTTTCATCTTTCACTCATTTTGCTGTTTTGTCTCGTTTAGTGGCACAACACAACTAGAGCGGTGAACGACGGAAAAGAGGGCATCGATTGCCTGCACTCTTCGTTCCGCCACTTTTCTCAAAATATTCTTAAACTATGTTTTACATCACTGCAAACTGATATAAATTAACATTTGACTTTTAAATTTGTCGCAAAGTGTTCACAGAGCACAGAAGCCTTAATTAACCGTTAATTTCGCAAATACTGCAATTTATAACAAAATTGTTTGGAAGCTCTGTTATTGCTGGGAATTTAGTTTTTCTAATGTTTCGTTTTAATTTTCTTTTCACATAAAAAGGAGAATAAAAAGCGGTTATTTTCGGTGTTCAATTGAGTGACACCACATAAACTTTAATTTTGTTGACCTTTCGGATGAATGTTAAAGAAATAAAGAAACAAGTAAATCGCCCGAAGGACCGAAACAGTGTTGGGCTCCACTGATCAGCTTAAACGTTACATCAGGTCGGCGTCCATAAACGCACCGAGAATACAGTGTTTCAATCTTAGGTCACGACCTGTGCTTACAGTCTGTTCGACGCATAACACTCGTCTTTCGCTCCGTTTTTTCATTTCGTATTGAACGTGAGCGCACTTCCATTCTTGTCATTACATCCTTTTCTTTCACTACTTTCATAACACTCATTTTTATATTATTATTATGTCTTCTTCACCATTTTAACAATCAAAACGACTGCCGGCGATTTCGGTAAATTATTTGAACAAATCGAGCATTGCTTCATTTGCTTCGATTGTTTTGAACTCGAACTAATAAATCTAGAAAATTTTTTAATTTCAAATCTTGAAGACATAAATTTCTGATCGAACTTTATATTGCCGTAAAAGATTAAACAAAAAGTAAAGATTGAACGCAATAAAAGTTTGTAAATTATAATAAACAATTTGAGAAGTCAAGTATCGCAGAGAAACGAGTACAATTGTCGGCGATTGAGTGATATGTAAGTGTGAACGAAGATGGACTGCAATCGTTACCGAAGTACACACGAAATGAGATGACATTGGCGGTGTCCATCCTTTTCGTTGTATTTGCAAGACAACAAATTCTACGGCGTTTCAGGTTGTCAACAGAAAGAAAGTTTTTTCATTCTGTCATACATTAGTGTGCAAATACATAGCCATAGCTTGTATTGTAGTGAATAACCATTTGTAATATGAATGCGAAATGTGGCCGAATGTGTAGTGTGCACAAAAGTATTGGCGGTGTGCCCCTCTTTCAAGAAGTGTCTCTTTGTTGATAAAAGTGACCAAAGAACGAAGAAATACAGCACTCGTTGAGTGCACAAACACAACGAAAGAGTTGCAGTTTAGGTGAATGCATGGTGCACGGGGTGCGATCGGTTTCGTTGCTGTTGCAGTGATGCAAACATTTAAATATTCTTGAGCGTTATGAGAGCACTTATTGATGAATGGCCGCATTTTTGTCACATCTGGCGTTTGAAAGCCGTCATCAAATTAGTGCAGCTCTGCGAACAGATCGCTATTATTCATATTTGGTATGAATTCATTTCGAATGGCAACAATCGTGAGATCGGCGGTTCCGCGGTTAACCAACGTTCGCAGTACTGCAACGCAGCATTGCATGTTAGTAATAGACAGTGCGCACTGGCTTGCGATCACTGGCTTCGCTTTTATGCTCGTGATTAATATGCGCTGAGTTCCCCTCAAAAACAGGGGTTCTCCACAAAGCAAAGAGAAGCGAAAGGTTCTAATGACTCAGAGATCTGTGGACACCTTTGGCGACACTTGTGGTGCGGAGAGATCACCGCAATGAATGCACTGCTCGCAGTGAATGGAGCATTGCCAGCATCCGTGGATGAATGTCGAGTCGCTGCAGATCTGGTGTCAACAGTGAACAGTGATGCGAGTGCAGAGCAGAGCAGAAGCACTTCTTGACGTGCCGCGTTTGAGGCGTGTTCGAGTCTCGCACAACCAGCGCCGTTTGAGTGCGCTGAATTAGTGTCTATCGACGCTGGGGAAGTCATGCCCCGATTG
>NCKV01000149.1:0-25271 GCA_003675905.2 Leptotrombidium deliense
TGACTGATCACCTGTGTGAACAACATTTTTAATTACTAAATAAGGTGTAATTTCACGTTGATTTACCGATTTTGATGAGATAATTGATAATTTGATTTCCACCGAAACCAAAGCCAATAGCCACGAGACATTTAAACGCATTTGTTTTGCTTTTCAAATAGTTGACCACTTCTTCTGTGTCTTGAACATCGTAAAGAGAAACTAATCGTGGATATTTTAACTTCATATTTCCACATCCTCTGTAGTTTAAAACGACACAACTGCAAAGTGATATTAAAGACATTGTTGAAAAGGGACAAATTTAGGTTTTTACAAACCGATATCCAGACTCAAAAGCCATTGGAATCATAAGTTTCAAATCAGGTGACTGAATGTCCTCTCTTACATCAGCAACAAACAATGCAATCGGTTTAATGTCTTCATTTTCATATCCCATATGAACATGTGCCAATGGTTCTCCGCAGTACCAGTCTAATGCAATTACTTCTCCGTCTGACAGTTTGAACTTTTCTCTATTAAAATTTTATTTTTTAAATGCGATTAAACACAATTACGTGACGTAGTGCCCCGTGTTGGAGAATATGTCAAATATAAAATGAATCTGACTCGTGTTACTTTAACTCGGATTAGAACGACATATCATTGTAAAGCGATGCATTATAGATGCGTGTAAATCTATGGGTATTTGGATTTATAAGGACATGTCATTAATGTTACCGGAACCCCTTTTTGCAGAAACAGGTCAGCTCCTTTGATAAGGACATGTCATCAAATACGGATCACAACGGTAGTTTATTTACCTTTTGTATCTTATTGAAAATGAATTGTAGTGACGAACAATTGATCCGCCAAATGTCTGTTGAAATGGCTGCAATAAAAGAACATTTGGAAGATAAAGTTTATGTGCTTCCTCAAGCTTGTATTTGACCACTTGTGACATGCATCCGTTCTTTGAACAAATTATTGAAGGTGTCTGAAAGAAATAGATTATTGGGAACACTTAATGAGAGTGAATATTTACTCGTGCATTGGAATATCCGTAATTAACTGTGAATGAAGAGGCATATATCGCTGCGAAGAAAAAAGAAAGTAAATTCATATTGACCAGACTAAATATCAGCAGTCCTGTTATAATTGTTATGGAGCAAAAATCAATAAACCCTGAAATTAAGCGACTGTTTCAGTAAAAATTATTTTTTGTTGGAAACTTACACAAGTAAAAGTAGTAAAGTGTCTTAAGTCTCATTTTCGAACTTTTCTGTAATTTCAACAATGAAACACGAGACAGATGGGCTAATTAACTATTGTGAAAGTGAAACGACTAAAAGTTACTTGCTTTCATTAAAGCTGATCATTCAAAATGTCTAAAAGCTGCAGAAATTATTGTTTTGTTGCGATAAAAATTTAAATGATATTTCGGTTGTCTAATTTCTAAAATTTTCTCTCATTTGAAATTGTGTACACTTTCAGTAATGACTCATTGAAAATGCATAAAATAATGATCCGATGAAAACGATTTCTAGAACTATAGTTGTCACAATCGTTCTCTATGTACCAAAGTTTAATACGAATGTTCGCATATACTGGTTCGTATGTAGTAGTAGAAATTCACTCTCACTCTCACTCAAACAGAACATTGAAAATAGTTGCTTGAATTGTAAAAAATATTCGTTTCCACAACTATTAACCATTGGATTAAATGCATTGCAATTATTCAACTTGAAGGTCATTCTGAAATTGAATGACATGCGGTCACCTGTTGTATTGTGTGTTACCTTCAAAATATTCACAATGATGACTCACTTTGACAGTGATTAATGGGACCGCAAAGGAAGAACGGTCCCTTGGTTAGCAAACAACGACCTTCTCTCGAAACTCGCAGTGAACTGTGAATTCGTTTCGATCGCAATAATTGCTGTTTAGGTGTGATGTTTGCACAGCTGTGAAAAGGACGCAGGGTAGTGAGCAACACAGAAGGAACAATGAGTGGTACGGCGAACCAGGATAACGCTTCTCACGGTTATAAGAAAGTGTTCATTCAACGCGATTATACAGAAGGTTCGGGAGTGAAGTTTTCGAACAAATTTCCACCTGAATTGGAAGGATTGATCGACAGACAAAATTTTGAACATTTGATAACAACTTTGAACAATATTTATTCGAATGCCGAGAATATGTCAACGACCACATTTTGCGAGTCATGTTTCGCGTGCATTTCGGCATATTTACTGTATGCTTGTATTGAAACTTACTACCAAAAGTGTATGAGAAAAGTGGCCGCTTTTATTGACGAACAAAATGAAACGGTTTGGATACCTCGCGGGCTATACGTTACGGACCCGATTACGCGGGGACTACGAGTTATCGAGATTACAATTGCTGACAAAGACGCGCAACGACGAGCTAATGTGAACGATGCCGAGGCTCACAAATAATACTTAATCATGTCGTGATTTGCATTCTTTATGAAGAAATGTGTATAAAATTGTGATTATATGTAAGCTACTCTGTCTGAACTCGGAATGGGTCGCGATATCGTTTGTTGGTTTTTCAGAGTTTTTACCTTTTCAATTCATCAATCGGCAACAAAACAGCTACTGTAATAGCCGATGTTTCTGAGATTTCTTTGCAGTGTCGCGCTGAAATGCAATAACAACCATCTGCGTCATTGTTTGTAATTTATTCCTCATTTTAACTTTAATTTTTAGCCCTCAGTTCGCCATTGTTTTGTTACGTTAAATGTTACATTAATTGAAGTGTAAATCTCAAAAAATAAAAAATACAACAAATATAAATAACTGTCAATTGATCACAGAAGCCACGAAATGCTTTATTATAAGCTGCGTGAAATCAGCCAAAAAGTGTGCTCACATAAAGAAGCCATCAAAAATGACGTAACGATTGTGTTGTGGCAAAGGGTTTTCCAGAGAGAAATGTTTCTTCAGAAATGACAGCATACATGGTGTGGGTCTGTCAATCGCACAATTTTTCGCTTTCACATTCTCAAACTTCAACATTTGAGAGAAAAGTAGAAAACCGAAACCTTTTCTCCGTTCACGAACGTAGAAATCTGCAACCAAATGAAGCATTACTCAAATATCAATAATTAATGAGTGCTACTTTCATTAAAAAAGGTTTAAAGTACCTAAAATTGAGAAGCAATTGGGGACATTGCATAATTCACCATCTCTTTGTAAATATAAGCTCCGGTTTCCAGTTTTAATAAATCCAAGCACTGAGAAGTCTTCATTTGAGTCACAGGTCAACAGCAAGTATATACAATCAGAATATTTAGTCGGTGAATTAGGAAAAGAACCATTCAACAGTCTTTGGAAGCTTGTAATTGGGGCTTTTAAGTTCTGGGCTTTTGCAGATTCAACTCCCAATTGATTAATAGTTTGTTCCAAAGTACATTCGACACGATTTTGCAATGAATGTAGACTGCTTAACTGTGAACAGTCATAACAGTTATCTGTTGACAAGTCTCGAGCGGTTAACAACTGCAGAGAACCTTGACTTTCAACTCTTGCAAAGAGGATCAATTCGTGTCCATTCATTTGGCCATTAAAATAGGATGCTATCGATCACTCATTTACTGTTCTCCTGTTTTTGCGTTTTCAAACGCACTGCTCAATCAATAGCTTACAAAACCATAAACAAACAAGGGACCAATTGTGGTGTTCAACTTGTGGTGACTGCAAAAATTTCCACTCAATTTTGGGGACAGACCACGTGTGTATGTATGCCGACATGCCGGTAGTCTACTGCAACAAGTATTTTCGAAGACAGTTCTTTTGCTTACAGCGACTTGGCGATTGTTAGTATGAAAATACAGTAAGTTTTTTCATGGAATTTCCATGTGACGTATGCTTCCTTAATGTTCATGTATTACGTAGTGTATCCTTAGTGAATGCTTCAACACAAACGTTTACCAGTAGTTGTGAATTGCGTGAATTATTTATTTTACTTTTCACGACTTTTGCGAGACTGTCTACAAAAAAGTTTTTATACTTTGCTGAAACGAAGTTGAAGCGAAGTTTTCAAAAACTTTTAGGATCGTATTTTGGAGTTCAAATTTCAATTGCTCATCAACCTTCGTATTAGAGACGCTCTTTGGAACTCCATCGAAGCGGATGTTTTTCACCTGCAAGAGCATCTCTGTTGTATATAGTGTACCCGATTGTTCTCACGCTGAAATACTGTCATTTGTCAATAGTCAGTCTGGCATGTGAAGCGAATAAATACGAAAATTATTCAGATGAACCTATTTAATGATTTTTACATGTTAAATGAATTAGAATACATGATAAATAAATAATCAAAACAATCATCTCAAAGTTGGAAAACTTCGAAACGAAAGTGCATCAAGTTGTGGATTTGTTGTTTCTTGCCACTCGTAAATTCGTTGACTAAAAAAGAAAAATGTGAAATTAATTAATTACAAAAAATTATAAATAAACGTACTCAACAGTGTTGAGGAATGATGGAGAGCGAGTGACAGGAACTCCGTAAGGATGTCCAGGAGGTGTAATGCCCTTTCTTTGGTGAGTCTGATCTACTCCTAACAGATTCATTTTCTTTTTCAAAGTTCGTTTTATGTTTGACGCAATTATTGTGAGAAGTATTGTAATTGTTGCCATTACTAATGCCAAAATAATAATCCATGTTTCGGTGGTTGTAATGCGATAATTCGCTTTGTTTGTGATACAGTCTTCAATCGATTGCACTCCGTATTTTGCGAACAATTCGTTCATTTCTTCTGTACTTGAGTTTTTGAGCAATTTAAATGCTTCGTCGTTACTCAGCACATATCCGGCAGTGTTTTCTGACGATTTTACTATTTGGAAACAAGCGATCGTACTTTCGAAGTCCAACGAACCATCTTTGCGTTCGTAAAATTGTGTATCTTCAAAATGAATGTTAAAGTCTGACTGTTTTGTCATTGATTCGACGTCTGATTTCAGGCCATTCAAAGTTTGTTTAACTTCATCTGGTTTTTTATGAAATATAAACTTAAGTAAATCTTTGTCCCTCAAGACAAATATTTTCGCATTAACTGTAACGTAATCGTTAAAGCTATGCTTTTTAAGTTTTTGTGAATTGCTGTAAGCTTCAACAACCAGATTAAAGCATCCTCCAACATAACTTCTTAAAGATAATTCGCTCTTTAAAATTCCGCTTAACTTTTCTAAATCAAAAACATGCGATAAATTATTGCGTTCCTCTTCATTGCGTGTAAATGTGACATCTTTCAAACTGTATTCAATCCAATTCTCCTTCGTTGATTTATCGTTTTTGAAATCTTCGTCTGTTGCTTTGAACGTGAAAAGTGGAGTATTCACTTCAATGTCATATTTAATAACAGTGATGTAATTGTCGGAAACAAATTGCGGAGGATTGTCATTAATATTCATAAGGTTTACTTGCACTTTCATCTCACTGAAATCATTCGCATTAAATTTCATGTATTTTGACAACTTTTCATGACTTGACTTGACAACACTGTATGCTTTCACGGCGAATGTGTATGACTTTATCTTTTCAATGTCCATTCTCTTCATTGTTTTAATATAACCAATATTATTTTTCGTTTCGATGTCAAATGCATTTTTCTCGCTTTCGTCGAATAGGAAATAATTAATTTCCGAATTGACTCCCTTATCAGCATCAAATGCTTGCACTGACCCGATTACAGTTCCAATTGGAATTTCTTCGTCAATGTTAAATACTTTTGTGGCAGTGATTTTCCGGTCGAAATAAGGTTCGTTATCATTTGTGTCATTTACTTGAATAAACAAAACTCTGTGCGATTCTTGAGAAGGAGTACCAAGATCATATGCAATCAATATCAGCGTATGATTTTCGAAACGTTCTCTATCCAGAACAGCTTCTTTTCCTGAACTTTTCGATACGCTGATTATGCCATTGAATGCGTTTATTTCGAAGAAAGGTGAAGGGTTCGCAAATTTGTACATCACTTGTCCATCTGGCAACTCTTTGCTATCAGCGTCAATGGCTTCAACTTGATACACAAATGTTCCTGGTTTAGCGTTTTCGTTCACAAATACAATCTCATTTTGAGATGGCTTCAAAAATTTAGGGATTCCATCGTTTGCCGATATGTCGCCAATGACGACCGAAAAATGTGTCTCTGACCATAAAGAAGGAGTACCAGAATCAGTCGCTTTAATGCTCAAGAAATAAGGTTCATTTCTTCCTTTCCCTGAAAGTGCCTTTGCAACAAAAATTTCTCCACTTTTGCTGTCAATAGTGAATAAGTCTTCTGAATTTTGAATTTCGTATTGAATTTGTCCGTTGACTCCTTCATCAGGATCCGTTGCCGCTACAGAACCAACTTTCGATCCTATGGCTATATTCTCTGGAATGATAGATTCGTATTTCTTTTCACTAAATTTCGGTGGGTTGTCATTAATATCTGTTAATGTAATTTTCACAAAAACTGATGTTTTTCGTTGAGTTGTAGATAAATTGGTACTTTGTGAATTTGTCTCGTCTCTGTTGTTGTCTGTGGCTGTTACTTGCAAATTGTAAGCAGACTTTGTTTCTCTGTCGAGAGTTGAACCTTTTTTCACACTTAAAGTTCCTGTATTTTTGTTTATTTCAAAAAGTTCACTGCCATCTCCAGAAACAGTGTATTCAATCCTTCCGTATTCATCGCTATCTTTGTCAGTTGCTTGTAGTGTGATTATTGTCTTCGGCCACACTGCTGACTCTGACACAGAAGCTTCATACACATCTTTTGAAAAAATTGGACTGTTGTCGTTAATGTCCTGTACAGTTATCACCAGGTTTGCAATTGAAGTCGGCCGTTTATCACTGTTTACAGTCAATGAACCCGATTTTGCTTTTACAGACACTTTCAACAATTTTACCGAAAGCTCTTCAAAATCAATTCTTTTGTTCAGTGTCATTACTCCTGACAAAGGACTAATTGTGAAGTAGTTTTCGTGGTCCGAACTTTTGATTTTTTCAAACTCAACGACAGGTTTATTTGACAACACATCCTTCGCTGCAAACGTAATAATTGTCGAACCGATAATCATTTCTTCAGTCAAATTAATGTAATAAAACGGATTTGAGAGTGTCCATGGAGGAGCAAACACTGGATTCTTGTCGTTGTGTGACTTGAGATAAATCGAAAGTTCGGCAACAGATTTTTGGGAATTTCTTTCTCCTTCAATTGCGTTGATGTCCGTCGCTTCAATTGGCATCAAAATGGTCGAAGCTTTGCTGAAATCTAGTTTGCTATTAATTTTAATGCTTCCTGTTGTTGCGTCAATTCTGAAAGCGTTCGCGAACGACTTCAATGGAGGAGGTAATAGCGCACCAGTTTTGTCTCTAACTTTGATTTCATTCTGCATCAATGCATATCGGATTCTCGAATTTGAATCGGCATCAGTTGCTCTAACGACAAGAATCTCTTCTCCGACTGTCCACTGCTCTTCTTGTAAGTAAACAGCGTACGAATCTGAGTCGAACTGAGGAGGTTTGTTGTTAACATCGTCCACAATAATCGTTACATTTGTAGTCGATGTTAATGGCACAGGGAGACCAGAATCAACAACAGCGACTGTCAGAATATACTGAGATCCGTATCCATCTCTGTCCAGGTTTGCGTGTGGGCTCACAATTATTTTTCCGGTGTGTTCCTCGAGAATAAAATTGTCTTTTGTGCCTTCAATTATCGAATATTTAAGTTCTGAATCAGGACCGTCGGGATCTATTGCCTTCACTTGAATAACTAATGTTCCTGGAGGAGAATTTTCATTGATATTTGCAATGTAAGGTTCATTTGTAAACAATGGCGCTCCGTCTCTTTCTGATTTTACATGGATTATAATTTTTGCCTCAGAAGTTAGCGGCGGTTCGCCACCATCCTTCGCAACTACAATTGCTTCATAATTAAGTTTCTTACGCATTCCTGTTATTTTGTTTAGAGTGAAGTCTGCTTTGATTGCTTGCGTCAGCAACACTTCACCAGTTATTGGATCAACCGTAAGACCAGTTAAATTAGTTGATTTAATTAAATATCGAATACCGCTATTGCCTCCTTGTAGTGGTCCATCATTATCGGTTGCTTTAACAAACAGTGAAGGTGATATAGTCACATCTTTTTCATACAACTCGCGAACATACAAGTTTTTAACGAACTGCGGCCGATTATCATTTATATCTTCAATTTCAATAAACAAATTAACAGTTGAATATTTTCCACCGCCATCCGTAGCTTCGTAAGTTAGTGAATAACTTGGTTGTTGTTCGTAATCTAAACATTGAAAGTTTTCATCTTCTAATGCGAAGCCAACTCTAGAACAATTTGAAACGCTGATTTCTCCTGTGTCACGGTTCACTGAAAATTTTTCCGAACCAAAGCCTTTCAAAGAATACGTAATTGTTCCAAATTCTCCGGAATCGAAGTCATAAGCTTGTAAACGGTACACAATTTGATTTGGATGTGTGTTTTCTGGTACTCGCAGATGATATTCATTTTGTTCAAAAATTGGTTGATTGTCGTTTGCATCAGACAGAGACAAAGTTATTGAAGAAGCTACTCTTACATTTTTTTGAATGGCGACAATGTTAAAAAAGAAAACTCTTTTCACTTCATCTTCGAAATCGAGAAGATCAGAATTAATCACTTTTACGATCACAGGTGTTCTACCGATGGCTACACTGGGAGAGACCGCAAACGCTTTGCTTGCTGGATTGTTCGGGTTCACGTCTTCAATTTCAAGACTAAACTTTGCATTGTCTCCGATATCGGAATCTGAAACAACGAGATTTAAACCTGGAATTGCTGAACCGGATGCGATATCTTCTGGAATAACGATGTTAACTGACTTTAAATTAAAATTTGGTTGTTGGTCGTTAATATCATTTATAACTACAGTAACGTTTGCGAATGATATATCGCCGACAATAGTTGGGTTTATCATTTCAGCAGCGCGTAACACGACTTGATATATTCCACCGTTAAGAAGAATTTCAGGATCTTCTCTGTCAATCATATATTCAGTTGTCTGTAGAATCCAAGTGTCATCGTTTCCTTTTCGTAGTCTAAAATACTTCTTCACATCATTTGTGAGATCGACTTGAAGCGGTCGTCGAATTGTAGGCGATGCGTCGCCGTCTCTGACAATTACTGTTAGCACATCTGTTCCTGGAGGCGTACTTTCATTCACAGTTAATGAGTACGGATAATTTAAAAATTTTGGCGGCTCATCCTGAACGTCATCGACTTTGATTTGAATGTCGGCAGTCGAGTGTAAACCTCCTTTGTCAGTTGCAATTAAAGTCATTACATAATTTGGCGATGTTTCAAAGTCTAATTGTGTGCCTTTTAAACTAATTGACACTTTGTATCTGCTTTCACCGATTTGTTGCGTTTGAATATTAAATATTTGACACGCAACTGCAGTCACTCGAGTGTCACACTCGATGGTTACTTGCGAATTGATTCCGGAATCTTTGTCGACGACGACTACATTCTCGTAAACAGTTGTAAACAGCTTTGTACTTTCACTGACAATGAAACTGTAAGGTGTTCCTTGAAATTCTGGTCTATTGTCATTCACATCTGCAACTTTTATTTCTCGTTGAACTGAGACTGTGTTCGCAGGTCTGTTGCCGATTTTATCGTCAATTATTGTTATAATAACGTCGAGAATAGGTTCTCTTTCTCTGTCCAAAGGTTTCAACAATTTAACAATTCCAGTGTCTTTGTCAACAGTAAACACATCACCACTGATATAGTAGAATACCCGTTTTCCATCCGGATCTCTGCCTCTGAGCTGATACACCGTCGAACCAACAACAGTGTCCTCACTAATACTGAAACCACTCATGTCTCCACCCGACAAGAATTCGGGTGGTAGGTTAATTTGGCCTTCACATGACTCTGTAAAATGTTTATGAATTTCGAATAATAAACAGTGAATTGATTACTTACGAATTTGAAAGACAATGAATATGAAAAAACAAATTAAACAACTTCTTTTTAACGATGAATTATTGAGAAATATTTGAAAACGCATTTTTGCATCTCAAACAACCATTTGGCAGTTGTATGTTACATTTACTTTTGTGACCTTATTTTGAATAGAAAATCAGTTCGCGTGAAACCGCACACTTAAAATGCTTCCTTTTGTTAATTCGACAATTAATAACGATTTGTTTCAAAACAAGCAACAATTAAATGCGAACAGAAATGACAATAAATCGATTAGAAAAATATGAATTCAGTGACCACATCATCTTTGCGAACACCGCATTCACTGCCGAGTGTCCTCCTTCTCCCGACTTGATCCTTAAACGTGTGAAACCTGTTTTCAACAGTTTCTGAAGAAAGTAGACATTTTCTGTACAGTGGTGACCACTTTCCGCAACCTTTTCTGTTAACGCAATGCATTCAACTGCGAATCAGTGACTTCGAATGAAAAAATGTAAATTATAGTTCGCTAAACAAAGAACAGGATTGATGTGTTTGCTTAGCGATGCTTATGGGACGTAATAGCACACTACGTTACATTACTTTACGTGTGCATTGCGTTCGATTACTTAATTCTTCGCTAAACATTTATTTTTATGCTGGTTTGTCGCGCATTCGGATTACTGTTTCTTAACCCGTATTTAATCAGCACAACATTTGTCAGTCGCTGAGTTTATGAAAAATGTAACAAATTCATTTTGTTGCATACTGTGTCACTGAAAAGAGTACAACCGCTGTTTTGTTTCAGTTCATCTTTAAATTATTTGTTTATTGGTTGTAATAGCGTATTCACGAGTGCTTTGAATACTAAAAATAATTCTTTAGTTCACTAATACATTTTCGTGCTTGTTTTACCCGAAACTTCCTCAATAATTTATGAGAAACACAATAAAAACAAAAATTACATCATTTAAACGCCGTGAAGAGTATGAATTAAATCATGAAATTTAATTAGAGTGTATAATTATTAGTCTTTAATGTAAATTTTTACAAATTATGAGCGTCCGCTGAAATTAGCACTCTTCCGAAAGTCTGCAATAAGAATCATTAAAAAATCATCACTGCTTTTGTGAAAGGAAATGAATTCTTTGCCCATTTCACGTGATCAAAATTTCCTTTGAGAAACAGTTGTTTTCTATGTTCACACTTGGACAGGTATTCAATGGCAACTTCCGATCATCTTTCTCCTTAATTACATTTTCAAATTGTGGTGCAACTTCTCGAAAGTGAAAACAAATAAAATAAAGAAAGAAGCGAAATTTTAGATTCGAATTACTATTTCTCGATTTTAATTTGATGTTATAAGTTATAACCGATGCTACTACGATGTATTTTACTTTATTTTTCATGAACAGATGCATCATTAAAAAATTCACATTGAATTCACTGTAGACAAAAATCTTAGGTAACATTACTTTGGATATTATGTAGTTGGCATTTAATGAAGAGAGTAACAAACACACGTCTATTAAAAATATCCACAAAACATATGTTTTAAAGTAACTCTTAATTGTTAACGATTGAAGATTACTCGCTTGTTATGCAACGTTTTGCTTGATTGATCGCATAATTATTGTTAATGAATTTTTTTTGCATGTATCTAAATTTTTCCGACCATAAAATTACAGTATTCGCATAAGTCAACTAATCATTTAAATAATAATGATGAATCTGCTACTATAATGTATAGTGTACAGTATTGGACATTTAGCTTTGTAGATTCGAATTACGTTTCGCATTTGCATTGATGCTAAACTGCACAGTTCAAAGTCCGACACTGTAGCTTTATGATATTTAGTGAATTTTACGATCTTTCATTAAAAGCCTTTAAATACTTGCTATTTAAATTGAATCAATTTGAAATGTCGTAACATAGCGATTTACCTTTTATCATTACCATAAGTACGATGATTAATTTTCGTTTAATATCAGTCAAAAACTCTTTAAAGTATCAATTATCGTTTCTGTTGGAGTTTGTTCATCAAGTTGTTGAACATCGATAATTCAGATTTGTTTTCCAAAGCCATTATGATTCGCTGAATGATGTTGGTCAATAAGATGAAAACGTTCGAAAGTTGACACTGATCGATTAATGAACACTCACCTTACAACAACATGCCGTGTATCTATTAGGCTGAACAGGGTTTGAAGGGTGAGACAGTTCCATTAATTCAATGTGTAAAAATACAATAAGACTGTTTTTCAATCGTTGAATTAAAACTTTTTACGTGTTTAATTATTGCATTTATAAAATCTTTTATATATCCTTGGAAAACGATAACTCGAAACAATTGCGAAAATCATTGTGATTGTGTCAAGAAATCAATTCAATCTGAATTCCAATGTTATTCAGCGTACGTATAGTTGATGCAATCAATCGATATGTGGGTTTGAATGTAAAGTTCACGGTAAATTACACCAATCCATCAGGTCCTAAAATTCCTAAAAGTTACTGAATAAAGTCTTTGACCGCAAACTGTCAAATAAAATATCAAGATGAGAAATCAGTGTTTTTTAAAGATTGTTTTACTAAATTGAAGAAAATTGTCAAAAATGGGCACGAATATTGTTTCCTAAGTAAGTATTGTTTCTTTTGACATTTGACGTAATCTTTCAATCTCCACAAACATCACTTTTAGATCCATTGTTCTTCAAAAATGTCGTTTATTAAAACAATACCAATTTGACGATGAATTGTTGCTTCTTTCTCAAATAATAATTAATGTTTAATAATGATTAAACGTTATTTGTTTGTAAACAAATGGACAAATCTAATCACTCATAATTGTTGCTTTATCTTGCGTTATAAACATGAATTTGTCACTTTATTGACAATTAATGTTGCGTGACAATTAAATGTATTTCATAAACAACAGAATATTTAGATATCAACGTTCTATTGCATAATTCAAACAATGACGTTGGATGATCAGATGCAACTTATCATCTGACAATATGACTCAATACATTATTAAACTGTCAAATTTGACAAAAATGCTGAAACTAAAACGTTTATTGAACGATGAATATCAAACGAAATGATCAATAAAACTGAAGCGAAACATGAATTGAAGACATTCACGTGAAGTCGGAAACAGAGAGAATTATTTGGAACGGAAATGTCGTGTTAACGAATGCGGTAGTGTCGAGAATGTTTATACTATAGATTAACGTTCATCCGTCGACATCATCTTTTATGCAATAATTATACTTAATGTTCGTACAGAGTTTGACTTAACTATTGTGTTTAATAAGTATTACCAATTTATCGTTTATTTGTTTGTCTCAATTACAACATCTAAATGATTTTGTTTCAATTGTGGATAATCATTTCAAGATTAGCTTGTAACATTTCCAACGATGGGTCAACAATCTGAGGAATGATGAGGACAAATAAATATACTGAAAAGTAAGAACAGTGTTGCAGCGAGAAAAGTACCGAAATTTTTGGTTCTTTCAAATTTTAAAATTTGGTTAGACAACAGATGGCAACACACTGTCGATGTTTGTTGCACTGTTAATTCATAATTCACGAAAAAGTAATTTATTTCGCTGAGTCGAACCCTACTTCGTATTTCTACACTCAAAAGTTCATTTGAATTGAAGAAAGGATGTTTGTTGAATAAACACAATTAACGAGTAAATAATGCATTATCTGTCATGTCGCATGTGTGAAATTATTGTTTCCATTCGAAATGATTGTCATTACATAAAGTTGGTAAACGATAATTTTAATAGAAGTGTCATTTTACAAGTTTTATCGAAAAAAGAAAATATGAGTGAAGTATGTTCAATTCGGTTACAAGGGTTTGCGCAATGAAACCGGTTGTGGCCAACTATCAGTTAACGGCGAATCGATGTGTTAAATTCTGAAGTTGATGTGATTTTGCAGAGCGACACTTATGATACTAGATGCTAATATTTGCCAGTGAATCGGTCATTACTCTCGCTTTTTGAAATTAGGTGCGTTCCAATGTTTCACTGACAGATGTTGTCATCAATCGAATGCCTATTTCACCGGTAATTCGTCATTTTTCCTGAATTAGCAGCGAATGAAGCTCAGTTCGCGAATGAAATAATGAAATGTTTATTATTCATGCGTTTATCTGAGAATGATGAAGCGAATAATCGAGGAATTTGACGATCGTCTGGAGAATTAATCTTCAAGACGAAATCCCGTCACGAGAAGCTTTTAGCAAAAGATAAAGCAGAGAATTAAAGTCGAAATTATGTAAGCATCGATAAAAAGATTGGCGCATTCGAATCGCACGTGGAACAGTGAATTGAAGCAACGTTTAACTGAGATCTCAAATCTGGAGTGAAGTATTCGACATTTTAAGAGTGTAAATTTGATAACCTACATTCAAGTTTACTTTGATTTGTAAATTTTTGTTATACAAGCATTTAATGGAAACGTTTTACAACCGCTATTTTGTAGGTAATTTATTAGAGCGATTAACTTGCAAACATTTGACTGAAACCTGTATTTTAAAATGATGAGACACTCGTTGCGTTCAATCAAATAATTGAGTTGAAGTGCGATTGAAAAACAGTGCACACACTTTTTGTACACTTGAATGCGAGGATAAAATCTATTTTGAAAAGAAGTCGTTTCGCATTTCATTGACAAGCATCGCAGTGATGCCACAAAATGCTAAAAATAAGCTGCTGTTGATATAAACGCGGTTTCGAAAACTGTTGTCGATGTCGAAAGGTTAACATGAGTTATGTTTCAGACTGCGAAAACCTTTACGACTTGCAGCCAACAAGTGATGCAGTGTTGCATATTTATTGCTCGCAATCAGCTGCGACGTGTGGACAGTGGATTTTAACAATGTCACAGCGAATGTCTGTCGGCAACGATTTTATTTGCCAAAAGTCTCCGATGCGACTTTGTGCAATCGCAGTCGAAAGCAAAGCGATGTCGAATGTGTGACTGCGCTACAAGATTACCGCTGATAGAACATATTCTAATGTCGGACGATTGTTAACGAGTGTTAGACTCGTTTTTTAGCTAATCTAAAGTGGTTAATAATTAAAGAATCGACAATCGGTCGTTGAACCGCAGCGTAAACTATGCCGTTTACTAAATATCGCATTATTTTATCGAAATGTGCACAGCGATGCTTTGGGACATTAATTACCCTTACCTGCTCTGTACACAAAACTTCCTAAAATAAACTTGTTTCGAAATAAGACTCGATTCGAGTACGGTTTGTAGTCCGCACGACACTACGGATGCATTTGTACACCGCATTTATGTTACTCGCCACTCATTACGAGAGTGTCAAGAAGTGAGGAGTTCAAAGTGATTACATTACCCAAAATTAGCTGCGATCAAAGCGATGCGTTCACAGCATTTACTTGACAATTGTTTCATTGTTTGCGCGAAAACAACGAATTGTGTTCATTTGCATAACTATGCACATAATCAGTTGAATGCGATCGAATGCAGATTGTGTGCGGATGCGAAGTCTGTTTGTTTACAGTTTAAAGGATTGCGAAGTTGCCAAAGAAGCACACAGCATTGCGAAGTGCAGTTCGCAAAAAATAGTAGCAGGAACGAATCGTGAACAACAGTCGATTGATGGTCACCAGGAGAGGCAAAGGCGGTACTGTGACCTCAGCAAGTGTCCTTTACTCCAGAGCCCTAATATTGTATTTTTGCCGTAATTGATTGTGGATTGTGTGCAGAGCAGTGCACAACAGTAAAGAAACGGCAGCAAATCTCCCCTCGAATCGTTAACACGAATGCAATAGTTGCTTCTAAACCTGAACGCTGAGTTCATTGAACTTAAACACTGTTTAAAATATAGAGAATAAAAAGTAAGAAATTGGTTCTAAACTTCCGCTTAGATTACAAGTCGTTAAGAGTGTGGGTTACATATTCGTTGCATTCGTTACACAATCGAGAAACACATTAAACAGGATATTAATGCTTATTTAAAGCGAGCACTCGTATGGATGTCCCAAATAGTGTTCCTTCCTTCTCGATTTGTTTATTTCGAGAACATTATTATTGGCGACAATTAGTTCTTTGGGAACATTCACTTCGCGACTGTATTGTCGCCATTTGTTTGTTTTGCACGCATAATTCGCCTTCAATTTCGACGTCTTTTGTCACTTTTTGCGTTTCAAGAATCGATTGCAAACAACGATGCATCCAAACCACAGGTTACGAATTTGCGATTTCGATTCGATTCCGAGTGCTTTGTAAACACAACTATTCAAACAGAAAACATTGCGTATATTGTTTTGAATTTAGAATTGATGTCAATGAAGACGTATAAACAATAAAAAGGTTAACAAATATTTGAGAGATGCGTTTTTGTTGTTTGTCACTTTAGGCTAAAATTACGGCAACAGAACATAATGCGTGAATTTGTGGAATGCACCGCTTTCCACGAGATCACTGTTATTTGGTGGCAGTGATTGCATATTTTGAATGTGGTTTGCATGTTGACACGAGAGCACATTTCGCACACGAATTGCCTGAGCACAAGAACAACGTTTCATTTCACTTTCGAATGCATGTGATGTGAACGACAGACTGGCTGATTGAGTTGATTAATTAATTCATTAACCTCGCAGTGAACAATGCGCTGAACATGGTTTCATGTAATTTGCAAGACGTTTCCTCGTCGAGTGCAACTTATATCGGATTCGCTGCAATTTGTCACAAGACTATATCCGCTGCGAAGTTCATCAAACTGTGAATGAAATATGTCTCTGTTTACCCTTTCGTGTGACATTTTAGAGTTGAAAGTTTGCTGAGAGTCATTGACGTGTGCGTTATATTTTAGGAGTAAGTGTCAACAGTGAAGCAGACTGCGGACACATTTAGTCGCTTCGACGTAACAATTGGAGCGTTCATTGTTTTCGGTTGTCGGTTGTGCATCACTCATCACTGCGGCCACGAATCGGTGGCGAACGGTGGCTGCGGTGTGCGTATGTCGACTGCCACACTCGGCAACAGGCAACGAGGAAGAGAAGCGTCACGGGTAAGTCTCGGTGTGTTCGGCTCTCAGTCACGGTTGCGTTGTTTGCAATGAACACTGCTCTCGGATCGATTCGAATGCTGCGAACGCTGTCAGTGTTCAATGCGTGCGAACAGTAATTACACTTAAATAGCGGCGAATTTAGTGCATCACTGGGCTTCAAGGTCACCAAGTATTCATGTCTGCAGTTCTGAACGTTTGTTACCGAACTGAAGACGAGAAGAGAGGAGCACAGCCAACAGTTCAATGACTTCTTGTGACCAACTTATTGCCAACGATTCAAGGTCTGCTCACAAGCCTCTAATCCTTCTTATTTCGCATCATTCCTCTTTTGTTCGTCGATTGCTCACAACAAGCAATCACTGCCAACAAACTGCAACTGTGACAAACTTTTCCGTTCAAATGTACAATAACCTTTCGCGATTTGTGTTGTCTTAGTTTTGCTCGACGACTCCAAACGCATCCATTCAACGGCTTTTGACTCGACTTCATCTCCAAAGGTACACATTTCGCTCATTTTGCTCCATTATTCTTTCTTCAATGTTCTCTGTATCAAAAATACACAACTAACTCTCTTCGCTTACCACTCAATTTTGGCGGTTATCCAGTTTCGTGCCAAGAACATGCTGATAATCTACCATACTCCTTTTCGACGAACTTAGTGTTTAGTCATTTGTTATGCGAAACATTGCACTGCTAATTAAAGAATTGTGATTAAATAATTTTTATTTGCACATCTTCTACAGTTTCACCATTAGTAAGTTCTTTTTTCATTGAGCAGCTTCTTATTTTTGAAGCGTTGTATCATGCTGTTCATTCACACTGAAATTTAATGTACGTTTGTTGGATGCGAGCAGATAGGGTTAAAATATTGTGTCGTTGTTGCATTCGAAGTGTTGCACATTAATTACGTTGTCAAAATAAATCGAGACTCGAAACTATTCGAATCCTTGTTTCACAACGGAACTAAAATCGTTACTTAAATATTAGAAGTAATTAATATTGCGAGTGTCCTTGAAATGTTTACATTTTTTAAGGTTTATTTTCGAAATTAGGTTAGAAAGAAAAAGTAATTCAGATCATGAATAACCTAAATATACCCATTCAAGCGTTACCAACTCAGTTCACAGTCGATTCTTAATTTGCGTGCATTCCTCGACAATAATTCGAATGCAACTTTCTTTGTCGTCATGTATCGCTGTTCAAATTTATTGCATTCATTTCGTTTGCCATTCATTTCTTTCGATGACTGATTAAAAAAAATCCGGTCGTTTGTGTCAACGTATTCAATAACAAAAAAGAAATTCATTGCAATCGCTGAATTCGAAAGCAATGACGGCAGGTATCCGAACTTGTTAATGAGTTACGTTGAAACATATTTGCAAAATATGACAAAAATTGTAATGCTAATTTGTGTGTGACTGACGCTTTTATTGAATGCATTAAACAAACATATGAAATCAAAACAAATGTAATTTATTTATGCAACGTTCTCAATTTTGTAATAAACAACACAAATCACAGTGAATTACAAACATTTATTAATATTAAAGAAGTTTGAATTTTCGTAACGATTCGAAATGCATGTAAAAAGTGTTTTTTCTCTTCTTTTTGGCAATTAAAATTTACAATTAATTAGAAGTTCTTTGAGTTGTCGTAAAATGACTGCACAAGGATGACTGTCACATAAACCATTTAGTGTCCACTTATTTCAATGTATCTGAAGTTGAACTGAAATTCAGATCACGTTTCATAGCACTACTTAACAACAGATTTGTTTCTTCGCATTAAATTGCGTATTAAAGCACACTTTTTCGCAATTTATAGGAAAGACAAGAAAAGCAGCGTATTTTAACGGTAATGCGACAAGTGGGCCAAAGTCACAGCTACTCGCATCTATCTTTGCATGCTTCGCATCGTTATAATTAACATCGTTACGTAAACACCGTCAACACATTAAAAGCGTGGGTTCCGTTCTGAAACTTCTTGCAATTATTTTAAGCTCATATTTTTCATATGTGAACTGTAAAACACAAAATTAACATTTTCAAAAAAGTAATTTCATGTTAAATAATTTGCAATCAATGATTGCTGCAATTCATCTTTTGCCTCAATTTTAATTGACTCTTTTTAAATGAAACATCGAGTCGAGTCGAATTCGCATCGCAATTACTATGCTATTCAAAAGAGACAAATATTAAGAATGAAATGAATGTGTATGTGTTTGCATATTTGTCGTGTTTTGTCGTCAAAGACAAGAACGATGTGAGTGATGTGTTAGAGTACACGTCTCGTTGTTGATATCAGATCGGTTGACGTGAACAACGAGTGGCAACGATGAACGTTAAAGATTGCAGTGAATGACAAAGACGTAACTCAAGGCTGCCTCAAGCAATTATGTTCTTGCGTAAATTAGTTCTTTAGTTTAGCTTTTTTTGCAACAGCATTTTTATATTTTGTCGCATCTTTCGTGAAACAAAAGAAATGGTTCTTTCGCGAGAAGCGAACACATAAAAAATATTCACAGATTTGTAAACATGTTAAATGGCGCTGTGAAAGTAACGTTGCACAACTGTTGCCAGTGTATGTAATGCACATTCCTGGTGTTTATAATTTGGAACAAACATTGAAAGTAATTCTCAAAGTGAATACACAAACGTTGCAAGAAGTTACTGCAATCGGCTTACGCTTATCTCAAATCGCATTCGACGTTCAGAATTTGCAGGTCAATACTCCGGTACACCCTTTGCTCGATCTCCGGGTTTAAAGGATAACAACGAATGCATCACACGCGCTATATCATTCAATGCTTACACGTACACTCGTTCACTTCACATTTTCTGTTTGTTTGTTTGTTTGCAATACACTGCACTCTGCTTCAAATACACACTTTTCATTTTTTGTTTGTTTATCTGCTCGTTGAATTCTGACCGAATCTTCAGGCGATGTTGACGTTTGTCTTACGCTTTTGTTGCTCGACAAATGTTTACTGTGCAATAAAACACAACTGGGCAATATCTGAACATTTGTTGTCGGCGAATAACCAGAGAATCTGTTTTTTAGAATTTCATTTACAAGTAATCTTCCGAAATGCAATGCAATGTATGATTGGAAATTGATTCAATCATTCAGGGTTAATCATAATAAATATGTAATAAAAGTGAAAGCAAAAGAATACTAGTTAATTATTTGAAATGAAAACGTAATTTGCATAATGATCGCTTTCTTATTATAGTCGGCAAGATGATTATTTTTAGTATTCAAAGTGTAGTCTGTAGGTATGAATTGATAGCGATGAGCGTTTACAAATCGTAAGTTTCAGTGGTTTTACGCAATGTGCCACACAACATGCACATTGTTAGCTGACGTATACTTTAAATGCGTACCTTATAATTTGCTGAATTATCAATAGTTAAGCATTTATGCTTTTTTTACTTTTTCTTATAAGCGCAGAACGAGATGATTCGAACACAAGGTTCACTCTGTTAGCCGAACAGTGTTCGCTTTGACATTTACAGAAAACAGCCTTTGTAAGCGTTCATTTCAGCAGCCGCAGCAGTGTTACTTGAAATTCAACTCATTTTTTAGTCTCTCACTCAACTCTTCTCTGAAATTGCTTTTTATTGCGAAATTATGCACATCACTGTGAATGCGAGACCGCTGTCCAAAGCGAAGCAATTGTCTTTAACGAAGCTTCGGATAATGTTATTCAAAACGTTCGTTTATTGAGTGCGATATTAAACGGGCAATGTTTGTTTACCTAGTGACAAGTAATATTTGTTTATTTGTGTCGTGTTTTCATTCGCAAAAAAGCCATGACTTAATTTCGGCGAATTGCAGCACTATTCGTCAGAACGGCGAAGAAAAACGAGAGTTTGTGTATTGAATTCGAGACAAAAACAATCCATTTTTAGTGACCTATTATTCAGTGATCACGGTTTTCGCTGTGAAATGGCTGCAAATGACTGCTGCTGCCTGTTTTCAAGAATATTTACCGCGAATTGCAGCGTGAAAATGAAGTGAAACGAAATGACATTTTTCGCCGGTTTATAAATTGCGGATTTAATTGGAATAAATTATTCGAAATTGGAAAATGAGTTTTGAGCACTGCTCTTTCAACACACAACAGAAACGCATTTGGAAAAAAGCGAAAAACGTTCTTGAATTAAAACAGTGAATTATTTGTAAAGCAGTGAAAGTTGCGAAAATAGGCGAACGAATAAACGCAGTTAACTTTGTTCGCTAAACTTTTAATACTTTAATACAATATTTCTTAAAACGTTACGTAAAAGTTTGTAATGCTTTCGACCTTTATTTTACACACATTAATGTCGTTCGTGTTTTGAAATATTGTGTATTAATTTAAAAATCTGGTTTCGGTTAAAAAATGTTTCATTGCTTGTTTCGCAGCGAATGTATTACAAGAGAAGCAAATTCTGTTTTAATTATATTCAAATCAATGCGTACCGATAATTATTGAACGTATTCGTAATCCACTTAATATAAATCAGGTATGAAATCAATTACCAAAAAACTAGTTCTTTTCCATTATTAGTATTATTGATGGCAACTCAAAAATGTGTGTTTTGTTAACATTGCGTGAAAGTTGAGTTCGCCTTCAAATCGCGATTCACAAACATTGAAAAATGTACCGAAATGTCGAGCTTGACAATACGTTACAACGAGCGATGTTCATTTATCACACAAACACGAACAGTCGCGATGACCAGTGTACGCTGCGGAATCACGGAAAGCGTTTGTTTTTAATGAGACGGGAGATGCGATACCGGAGAACGGTGAATGAAGAGCGCTTCGCATCCGCTGCATGTGTCGTTTTCGGATGAAACGGTGATCGCGCAACGACTGTCTGTGTTGTTCACGTTTCATTGATGTTGTTCGCAGCGGAGAAGGCACGCAGACTTTCGCGGTGTCCGTTCACACGCATTACGCCACGAGGCGAATCGAGGTTTGCGTTGTGTTCGCTGAGGGCGCTGCGGAGGCTTGCGTTGGCTGCATCCATCGATGCATTCGAGTGTCGACTTCAATTATGAGAGTTGAAGCGACGACTGAGCTTCAAAACGATGCGCTTCTCGTCGTTTGCATCGCTCTGAATTTGTCGACACTCTTCTAGAAGAAACATGTGTGCAGTTCACTTTTTGTTTCATTGAGTTTCACGACTGTTCTATTTGAGTCACACAAAAGTGCCACTTTTTACTTTTTGTTTTGTGCGCCGCTCAACTTTGCAAAAGTCGAGACTAACTTTTTTGCGAACCTTTGCGAACACACGTCGAGTTTGCATTCATTTCGATGCATTCATAAAAGAGGTGAAAACGCTGATTTTGTGAGAAGAGCAGAGTTGTATAATTTGCAAACATTTTCTTGTTTTTAGGTGCGCATCGCTCGTGTTTTGCATCGAATATAAAACGGTCGCATTCACAGTCAGGTATGAATCTACAAATGAATGTCTGTCTCGATTGTCTGCCTCGCTTTACACGCACACAATTTAAATGCTCTCTTCTCACCACTGCAAGCACATTTCGCAAACTTTTACTCACATCGCAAGTGTTGTGTACGAAATTCTATTCGAATCCTATCTGCTCTACAAGCAAATGTATGCATAATTGCGTTCATTTGCATTCATTCTGTGAAAAGTTTGCAATGAACGCTCATCAAAGGTCAAATGCCCATTACCATCATTAATGTCACTATTACTTTAGGTTCATTCAAATAAATATTTAAATTTGGCGAGTTTTATGATAAGACCATTTTATACTCTTTTTTGCTTCATACCCTTCGCTATTATTGCGTACTCCACTCGTTTTTCCTTTCCTCAGACCACACTTTATGCACACTTTCTCCACACTTTCGCACTTTCTTTCAAACCTTAAAGTTGTTCTCCACTCTTTTTGTTGTATAACATTACTTTTATTGCGACGAAGGCTTTGCATTTTCAAATGCTAAATCAGACTTCTTTTGTGAATACGTTTCTCGTGTTATTCTATGATGAAATATTGTAGTCAAGATTAATTGTCGGGCCTCTTGTCGGCATAACGTAGACTACACATTCGTGTGTTTCACTTTCCAAGTGTGTCTTGTTAATTTTCGTCATAAATTCATATCTCTTGAGTGTTCAGTTGTCTTCGGTGACAGTTGATTGTTTGAAAGGCAATAGTGAACAACGTTGAATACCTGCAAAACGAATGTTACTTTGCAATTCTAAAGTCCTCGTAAAGTTTGCTCGTTTCGCTACGACATTCTTGCAATATTAAGAGGCGAAGCGCAAGCCTATTGCAGGTTGTTCTTAGTTCTAAATTGAGATGTGACCTCAGAATTTATAGTTTTTCTGTGACCTTCACATTTTACCGCAAATGAGTGCTGTACAGTGAGCACTGCAAACATTGTAAATATTGTTTGCATGCATCCAATGAGCCTCTTAAATTGCCATTTGAAACGTGACGATTGATTGTGATTAAATATTAATTACAACTTTTCATAGTCAGTGAACACAAGTTGAGACGCAGCCAGCCAGAACATCTGTACGTTCTCAAGCCTTTAGTTCCGTCAAAAGTGTTCTTCTCTGTTTTCTGTTTTCTAAATTTGAATAAAAAGCGAATCTAGAATTTCAGTGAAAGCAGATTGTAGAAAGCAAAAAACAAAAAATAGTAATGACTTTATCGTTCTTCTGCCCTCCTGCCTCTCATCCGTTTCGTCCTCAATTTTGACTCGTCTATTGACTTATAAATATTTTAGCGGTTATTAGGGCCCCACTGACTCGCAACAACACTCGTAATGGTCAACAATTCACAGATGACTACTCGAAATAACATTCATGATCTATACCTCAAATTACTTGTGATTACTGCCTTTTTTCGTCGATTTTCTTTTCTTAAAAAAAGTAATCAAAGGGAGAATATACACAAGCAGTAACCTGTGTTCTTTGCTCTGTACTTTTCCATATCTCATTGTTCCTTTGAAACGTCATTTATATTTGTAGTCACTTTTCACAAATTATACAAGCTTGCTTCACAAAAAGCGCTGCAGTTGTATTGTCGTCGATAAAAGGTTTAAGTGATCGGTTCCGTTAAGTTCACTTTCGGTGGTGAATTGTGTGAGAACGATAAAAGAAGTCCTTCACCCATTTTCCTGTTCCCTTCTGCAATCATAAATATGGTGATACATCGGTGTACCTGCGATACCTGTTAACTGTAAATCTGCAGCGATCACACAGAGATCGATGGGACACGACAAAGTCCTCCCTTTTCTTCAGTTTTTTGTTAAATTTTAGAAAAGCTTCAAAAGTGCAGTAGAAAGCATGAAATCCGTGGAAACGAAAACTTCTCTTTTGAAATACGTACATAATAGTAGATTCGAAGTCGAGTTACGTTCGTTGGCAGCAAATGCAGTCACAGATTGCAGAGATCGATCGCGGTCATCTTTTGTTTGTATTCTTACAATACTTTGTATTCATTGCAGCTTCGATTTTCACTGATAATTGTTGCAAACAAAGCTTATAATTAAACGTAATTTATTGCAAACGTGAATAAAGAAGCAAAGAGTAGTCAGCCAGCTTTGTACAGCAAGTGCGAGTTACCTGAGAATTATGACCCTCCTAACCTCGAAATTGCCTTCTTTTGTCTGCAGTGTCACCTTTTCACGAATTTCAGTTTCGCAAAACGTTGCTGCGATCGATGAAAGACGAAGCAAACATAGAAAGTCTTCCACATTGTTATGCATCGCTTTCACTGTGACTTCACTTCACTACTGTTTCAAAAGAGAAATGGTCAGATTAGTTGCCTTTCATTGAGCCAACAATTTGCTTAGTATTCGCGATTCATTCAAAAGTTTTGCAAAAATTCACGAACGGTTCAACGACCGCTGCGGTATCTCAATGTATCCATAGGTTTACCGTAAAGTCCATTGAATTCTTGAAATTAGGCACACCTTTCCATTTCTCGTTTGCATCCATCGTTTGAGTCGCTGTTTGCATTTCGAATAAAATTATCAGCAAACAAAGCATTACTCTGGAAATCACCAAAGCAAAGGGTTGCAGTCGATTGCGTTCACTAACATACACTTACTCCATTACTGCGTTCACTGTCTGTAAGTACTGCTAACAATCTTTTCTCTCGTTACTTGTCTTCAAAGTTGTCTACAACTTTCTATATATTCGAACGCATCAGGTGCATGAGTATGAAACTTGGAAAATTTGTTTTCACTTAAAACATGTGAACAAACATGACATTTATGATATAAATTTATTATTT
>NCKV01000150.1:0-25259 GCA_003675905.2 Leptotrombidium deliense
AAATTTTTATTGCCTTAAATTATTGAACTGCTTTGCTAATGAGAGATTCTTTCCCAGGACATTAATAGATTGGTAACATTTACTTTCGACTAACTTGAACTTTACCTGTAACAATTACCTGGCAACCAATAAGCTGTTAGCTCAGACCTCAAACCGATTGAGCTGTCTGGCGCTATCATCCGGTAAAAACGTAAGATACATTCGTAAATCTGTTTGTTTGCATCTTTTCTCTTGCTAACATTTTACGTTAGGTTCTCAAGCTTCTAATATCGTTTATTAAAAAATCATATTCACAACATCTCCTTATAAACTGAATGATTTCCATGGAGAGAGATGGAGTTAACAGATCGTAATCGGAGGTGCACAGATGACGTTTCTAATCGCTAGTACCCTCATTGGAAAAACATTGAAATGATGTATATTGTTTGTGTCTGTATGCGGTGGTAAACGATTTCAAAGTCGAAGGCAGAAGCTGAGTTATGTTCGCAATTGCATTATTTCATTTTTGACATACATGTATGAAATGAGAGAACATGGACTCCGTCGCTGAAGTTCGTTGACTTATTTACAGTGAATGAGTTGGGAAAATTCAAGTTTGGAAACATTTAAAGTTGTGATTTCGAGCTTGATTATTGTAATTCGAGTGAAAAAAGGAGTTGTTTTACTTACACCGAACAGCAATGTGAATTATAATCGAAGCATGAATGAATGAAATACTGTTTTTCAGACAATGCACTGTGATCTGCATTCTATTTGCATTCAAATTCGATTTAATATTCGTCTCCGAAATTCCATTTCGATTTCATTGTTTTTGTTACGCGTTTAAAAAAGTTTCTCTCATTTAAGCAATGCACATCTATTCAATTTTCAAACTCAACTTGTAACTTTGCTTCACTCATTCTTTAACTTGTTCTTCGCGACAAACATTGTGAAAGTATATCTGACATAGGGACACAGTTGGTCCTCCCGAAACTGTAATAATCGACGTCTCAACTATTTCTGAGTTTAATACAGCTCCATCGATGTCGATGTCGATATCAGAATTTCACTTTTCTAGTGTCAATAAGCAGAGATAAACATTGAATATGATCCCCGAATTTTGGAAAATGATGTCTGCAATGCGAGCAGCTGGGACTTTCGGTTCTATTTGTGTGCGACGTTTCTCAAATCGAATCACAGAATCTGTGGAAATAAAGAAAGCCAGGCTCTTGTATCAAAGTCGTAAACGAGGAATCCTTGAAAACGATTTGTTGTTGAGCACTTTTGCTGAAAAATATTTGCCGGTTTTTAATGAACAACAATTGCATTTATACGATCACCTTATTAATAATGCATCGAACGAATGGGATCTTTATTATTGGGCTGTGAATGCCAGAGAAACTCCAAAAGAATTTGACAGCGAAGTTATGCAGTTGTTGAAAGAACATGCAAAGAATACGAAAAAAGAAAATAGATGTCGACAGCCGAGTTTGTATTAAAGTACTTGTCACGTACTGTGAAGATAAGGTGAACGTAACTATTTCAGAGTTGTAAATTGTAGGAATGTGTTGACGAAACCTTATAAAGCAGATGAGGTGTAGCATGTATTTCTAAGTATCCAGACAAATGTTAATAACATGTATCAATAGAGTTAAAGCGGAACGTAAACAGATTTGTCGGTATTTCAACGATTTCAGGACGTTCAGCTTTAAAACGAGTTAATAATTCAATAGTAAAATGTTTTCGAGATAAGTGCTTTTTATTGAAGTGCTTTATTTGTTAACAAGTTTCATGAAAAATAAAACGAGCAATTAAAAAATGAGTAATATTTATTAATATCGACAGTTTGCGAATAAAATCTGAATAATTTTTATTGTTCAGTAAACAAAGTGAAGTTCCCTTCAACGATTCCCACGACTAATTCACACGAGTACAAAAGTAGTGAAATTACGTTTTAAAACGTTTATTTACTCGACTTGCGAGTGAAACGAAGAAATCGATGGCAAGTTGAGAGCAGGGTTAACATTACTTTCTTTTGTAACTTGAATAATGAGGACAGTTGAAGTATGTATTGTAGCCGTTTGTTCTCGTTTCTAATGTTTTCCACGAAAAATTGCGTAAAGCAATAAGCAATCGTATTTAAAGCAAGGGCGACTGTAAAGCAACAGCAACAAAGGTGTGGCGTGCGATCTGCCGTTGCGTTCGGTTGTTTCAGTTGTGTTTGTGTGTGAGTGCTTTCCAGTATAGAATAAGTTCTGAGAACGAAAAAGCAGTGGTGTGGCCAAAGCGAACAAGAATCACGTGAATTTATCGCAGGTGTCACCACAGTGAGTGTAGAAAGTTTTTTGTGCAACAAGTTTTTCTGGTGTTTTTTGACGACCTAAAATACAGACAAATAAGAGTTTTGTTGCGTTTGCAGGCAGTCGAAGAGAAGCGAGAGTCGGAATACGAGTTTTGAGTTGCAAACGCAACGTTCACTCGAATACACAGTTGAGAGTAGAGTGGGTTCTACTCGAGTACCTTTTATGTCGAAAAGTGGTAATCGTTGCATTCGTCCTCTAATGTGATCCGTGCTGTTTCTCGAAACGGTATTTCTTATTTTGCCATTCAAATGGAACATAAACGTAATGTGTCAAACTGTAAATTCAGACTGAAGTCCTGTGTGACTTTAAACTGTTTAAAATGTTCGAAATCAAGATTGAAGAGAATGGTGAGTCTGTTTTTTAATGTTAACATTTCATTTCCAGTGTTCGGTAAATTTGCAGTTTTGAAAACAGTAATGAAAAGATGGTTGTAAAACGTGCGGACAATTCAGTTTTGTGAGACCCGCGACTAATTGCTTTCCACTGTTTTTTCTACGTTCATGCAAATTCATTGAATTGTTGCTTATTGCCTGTTACGTCCTGTTTTTCGTTCGCAGCGAACAATAAACCGTTACCTTTGCCACACGTTCAGATGTTGTGCAGCCTTTAAACTCATGTTTCAGCCTCTGCACGAAAAACAACGAATGATGTTATCTGCACTCTTCAAAATTACTTTCGCAGTTCTTGAATAAACGTTGTTCAGCGTTTGTTTTTAAGTGTAAATGAAGTGGCCGGTCTTCATTTCAACTTTACTTCTTTCCTTCTCTGTTTTGCATTTTCGCAGCGCAGTCAAAGTTAAAAGTTTAAGCGAAAAACGCTGTGAATGAAATGAGTGTTGTTTTCAACAAATTTCACATTACATGAGAAATGCAAGAAAGAATCTGAAAGAAAGTTTCACAAAAAAGGTTGAAACGAGTTTCAAAACGAGACTTGAAATGACAGAGAATTACAAAATAAGTTTAAACTCATTAAAAAAGTAATTAGTAATTACATCTAAAAGTGGAACTTTTATAGTTTATAGTAGTTTATAGTGTGTGATTTCGTAAACCAGGAAATTGAGTGAATCTGCAATTTACTGCCGCGAAAACGTCGGACACAAGTGTTGAATGCCAACCTTTTGTCTTCAAGATTAATGATTGTGTGTTTCATGGAAAAATTCTATCGAATGTGTATCTCGAAACGCATTTTCGAATTACGCACCCAGCTAATTTAGAATTCAATCTTTTGATTTGCGGCTGTCACCCTTATCTCAAGTATCGCGGTGTTCATGATTATTTGCAGCCTTAAAAAGCTGCCAAGGCAAAGTTTATTGTCCAGTATTTGCACTAAATCGTTTTTCAAGAATTGCCTGTCGGACAGTTTTAGATGAGAAAGTCAACAGCTACCTTAACGCTTAAAAGAGCAAGTCTGTGTGTTCTGAGCTCATCCCAAATTAGTGGCGGTGCTCTCAATACTGTACTCGCCTGTATTGCAAATAATGTAAACCTAATTGTCGGTTGCAATGCATTCAATGTGCAATCGAGACTTGACGTCTGCACGAAACGCCAAAAAAGTTGTGTGCTGCGAGTTTCCATGTGATTATAAGTTTGACAGGAATACAAGCACACAGAGAGTAGTCAGTGAAGTCAAGTGTGGGAGTTGTTCGTTGAAATTGAATTGAATTCAGTGTTTGTCTGAAACGCCTGAGGCCGTGGAAGTGAACACACGAATGTGCTCTGGTAATTACATTACTGCTCTCATCCTTAAACGGTTATAAGTTCAAATTCGATCAAAGATTTCGGTGTGACTCAACTGAATTATTTTCCGCGTTCTTCGAGAAATAAATTTGCTGCTCAAATCAGAAAGAGTTGTTCGCTAATTTTTTCAAATGAATGCTTTTGATTATCCTTTCGTTGCAAAAGATGCGAAAGATAAGTTGTAAACACAGTGCGTTAGATGTGCGCAGTGATTTCAATGAAGAAACAGCGAATTCTTATTCCTTAAAGAATTCGCAAAGCGACAATTGAGTAAATTAGGCGCAGAACTGTGACCTATCGTCTTATCGTCTCCAGAATGCAGAACAAAGTTTAGCACCAGATTTGTTAAATAAGGAGCGAAGAACGCGGAAAATATTGGAATATTGAATTTATGCACTTTTTATTGTCGAAATGAGAAGTTAGGCGAAGCAATGTGAGACGATGTAAGGTGAACTTGGATTCATTAAAGTATGACTGCACAAGTAATGAAAGTTAAGCAATTACCGTTCGCATGATTACCGTTATGAATGAATGGTATGCATTGATAAGAGCACGATTCGCCATTATTTACAGAAATCTGGCAAAAAGATTGAGGAAACAAAAAGCGATGACGAATTATATGCAGTTGCATTACGTTTCACTGGCCGTAAAAGAGCAATGAATTTGCAGGACTCGAATGCAGAGAAGAAAAACACACAAACACATCATTATTGCATAATGTGAGAAAAACGGTAGAAATAGTTTGTGAAACTTTCGACAGGCATTTCGATGTCAATGGCCATTGAAAAGAATGCTGACCCTTCAATACGTAATTACATTATCAAAATTTTCCAAATTCGGATTCACTGCGTTATTGACTCCGTGTAATTACGTGTTTCATTGCGTGTCTACTCTTCGTTTGCTCTCATTGCATAACTGCTCGGAACTCTTCTCGTTCAAATTGCGACTTCTATAAACATATTCATTTGGAAGTCAAATTTATGTACACAATTTTTTGCGTCCGCGATTATGTCTACTGTCAGCTACAAAGCATTGTTTCAGTTTGTTAATGTTTTCCTTTTTCCAGTTTGACAGCACAACAATGGCATCCATTCTTCTAGCACTTTTAAGAACTTCTTTCGCGCAACAAGTAGTCGTCTCAAAAACAGGTGAGAATTAATTTCGTGTAAACATATTTTACACATTTCACCTTATAACGCCTGTTTGAAAGGGCAATTTTTTAGCGAAATTACCACAGCACAGACGCATTGAGTGCACGCATTTGTTTTTTGTTCGGTGCCTTTAACCCAATAAGCCATGTTTTTCAGTCATTATCCTTCGTCTTATAAATTTATTGAAAGTTAATAAATTTTGTGAAGGATACGTTTAGCGAGAGAATGCAATTGAGCCTTTATTGCTTGAATGCATTTCTTTAATTCTTCGAAATTGAAAGTTTGAATTTGGTATTTAATGTGACAATATGCTGATGTCAGCTGCGCAGCTTTGCTTGTGAGAACTCAATCTCTGAAATCGCACGCATCATCTAAAAGTTGATTGAAGAATGCTGTAACCTGCTGCTTACTCGGTGATAAGTTGCATAAACTTTTTAGTGAAACAAGCATCTCTTTGACGCAAAGAACAATGTTTGCGTTTCTTGCTAGACGTAAAAGAAATGCAAGAGAAGCGAAAGAAGCAAGTAAAAGAAATAAAAACAAGTTGCTGTCAAATTACGGCCTTTCTTGGCAAACAAAACCGAGGATTGCTTTCTTTTTGTTGTGTGCAGAGTTGGTTTTCTTGCTGAAAGCGAGCACATATCGAAGGCGAATGAACCCCGTCTGCGATGGCAATGCCCGCAGTCAAATCCACCCTTCATCGAATCCTCCGAAATGTAAATCGGTGCGTCACTCAACTATGAAGTGATTGAACAACTGCTGTGCATTGCCAGCGATCGCACGAATTCATCTGCATCGACAACTTATTTGCACGTAACATTCAATATTTATCTTTTTCAGCGGACACAACGTCACACTCAGACGTTCACATAGAATGCAACAGCAATAGTATTATGGTCACTCTAAATTCAAACGCTCATTTCAACGGAATGATTTATCCGAAAGGACTCTCCAAAAACTCTACGTGTATGGTTGAGTACAACTCTGTCGACAACCTTACATACGTGTTACCTTTGCGTTCGTGCAACACAATGAGCACCGATGTGGTCAGTAGCAAACAGCAGCATTGCAAAGCAGTTCTCATAATAAACACTTTCAGGACGACGGAATAGAGTATTTCAACACAGTAGTTGTTCAACCTCACCGGAAATTGGTGACCAATCAAGGCAAAGGTTACCACATTCGGTGCAGATATCAGACTAAAGAGAAAACGATTACCAACGGATTCAATGTTAGGTAAGAATGAATGATACAAAAGATGACACAAATGCAAAAAGTAAACAATGAATTGTTGAGAGCAAACAAAAGCCGTAACTGGTGAATGTCGACAATTCGGCCGCGACAGGTGTACTTGTGTACATAAAGTACAGGTGTAATGCAATTGAAACTTTTACAGCTCTACGCTGTGTTTGAGTGAACAACAAAAGTCGAGAAAAGAAAGCGATGGCATTGAAACAAATTATTGAAAATACTATAATTTCTCGATTATTGACTTTTCGTGTGAAATAGAAATATTGTATGAATTGTATAAGTCCGATTGAATTGAATTGAAATATTAGTTTTCGGCGTTTGAAAGTTAAATTGAAAAAGGAGTGTTCCTTGAAAAGCTTGCATCTCACATTTATTCAACGCTTTTTTCATTTCATTTTTATTTCGCTTCGAAATGAAATTTATAAGAGTAAAGCTCTGCTTTTCATGTGTCGACTGATAATTTAGTTCACATTAATTGCAATGTGCGTTCATTTTCTGTGCAAAGTGTCATTAATATACAAAAGTGGTGCCGAAAATGTTGCTTTGGCACCCATTATAAGCAACACCATTAAATGAATCTTTCAACTATCAGACGGTTTACGCTTTACTTGCATCGGATTCTTGAGTTCTTTAGTACACAATGCACACAATTCATCGATTCGAAATCTTTGTTGCTTTCATTTTTAGCAGCTAATTCTCGTAAAATTCTATTCAAAAGCTGGTATTCACTTAACTTCGCGTAATTCATTTTTATGTCAGAAAAATGGATAAATTACGTGATTAATGTCCGCTAATTAATAGAATGCAAGTTTTTTCGCCTGAAAAGATGTTTTCTAAAACACGATTAATTTCAAACTGAAATAAATTGCATTTTTATATTTGACAGCGTTTAAGAAATGAATACATCGCAATTCGAGTCGCATATCCACTAACGTGTGCACACTGTGCATGTGCATTTTTCTCTTCTCGCTATTTTCAGGTTCGCTTTTAAAAATTTTTATAAAACTGAAAACTTGAGTCTCCATTCATTAAATATAATTTAAAAACAAACTTTGCAAAACCTAGGATAACCTGTCTCCTTAATTTCCGATACTTTCGTTACCATTTAAACGAAAGTTATAAAACACATTAAAACGCATCTTTCTCAACTCGTTTTTCGAATGCCAGTAAAAGTTGAAAAGTGCACTGAAAAAGGATTGCAAATAAAAATCGTAGCAAAAAGTGGAGTACAGATGATAGTGCAAATAATGCAGCACTTTTAACATCATCTGTAATTTGTTATAATTTGAAAAAAGTTGTGCTATTTCGAAAAGAAACGCAAGAATCTGGTCTCTACGCTCACAGGTTGTTTCACAGAACTTGTTGGGCCATCAACATGAGCGAATTTCGCGAAAATTCTTCAAAATTCACATTAGAAAGCGTAATTTTGAATAAATAATTATGCAAAATTATTTTCACTCCACGCTCAACTTTAACATTAATTTGTTAACATACATTTGTATAAGGAGCAAACTTTGAACATAAAATTCAACAATTATCATACCAAGAAATTGGTAGTCACTGAAATCACATAGCAAAAAAAATCAGCATTATTTATTTCAATTACATTTTCCCCTATCATTATATATGTACTCTTATTGCACTACTTGAAAAACAAAAGTTTTGCTTTGAAGCTGAAATTTTGCAAATTGACAGTAACATTTAAGTAGACATTGTTTGAAATTTTTCTATTTTTTGGTTCGGTGCTTTTCAGTTTTCAGTGCTCAATCTTGTGTTCCATTTAAAAGTCCATGTTAACAATAATGTTCGCTTGCTATCAAAGTAACTATTGGGCTAAAATATTTTGCAATAATTTCCGTAAAATTATAAATTTACTGTGTACCGTAAACATTAACACAATTCTTTGGAATTCGTGTTGACTGTGCATTGCGAGAGGAATTGAATAAATTGAAGATTTGGCAGTCAACAATTCGCCGGTTGCTGAACTCGGCAGTGAACGCGTTGCTGGCATCGTTCTCGTAACGATCTGACGATAGCGATGCAAATGCTGACTGCCACGTTAAGTGTTCTGTGACTGAGAAACAGTTCGCTTGCAGTTTTGCGGGGGAACGGCAAGGACAACGCATACCCCGCAAGGACGCAGCTATTCGTTCGTTCTGAACTCGGATGGCTGTTCTGAAAACAGGAGATGTTTGCACGGCTCCCTGCTTGCGTTTTCAGTTTCAATTGTTTCACTGTCTTTTGTTTAGAACACTTTCTGTGAAACGCAATGCTTTCACGAGAATTGACACAATCGGTGACACTGACGGCGATCTAATGTTCGTGTCGATGAATGCTGCTCTCTGCATTCTTGGCGACGTTTGCATACATAATTTTGATGCATTGTTTTGATGAACATTGAAAGCAAAATTGAATAAACACGTAAAGCACAATACGTGACTTTATTCCTCTCAAATAAAGAATTTTTAATTAAAACGACAGCTGCTTCATTGGCCGATGTAAAAACGGCACTGTTTACCAAATAATTGTTTGTTTCTCACAATAAATCATACGGTGAGAAAAACCTTCGCATGAAATTGACATGGAACCGACGTCTGGCTAGTTTCGGCGAACGGTGCGTTAAACTAAAATCCTGCAAAAAACAAAAAGAAAGTGTTACACAGTGTTACACACTTTAGCGAGAAATTGATTTCTTTTCTAAGAAAAAAGGCAACCTTTCATAATTCATACTACAAAATTCGATTACTTTTCAACAAAGTAGAAGTGAAAACAATTTTCGGCGAAAAGCATTAAGTTTTTGTTATTCGTACAGTTTCAGTGTATAGGCTTTGGGAAACGGAGAATCATTTATCTTCGTTCGCAATGTTCACTTTTTTGTAAACGTTTTCGGAAAGTTTCACACATATTAATCATTATTTGAATCGCAGTATGATTGGAACAACACCTGTGATGGCAACAGCACCGATGCCGTCGTGTACCATGAAAATATACATGTCAGAGTCGAAGAACGAAATGGTTGCTGAAAACGTTAAAATCGGTGATAAATTGTCGCTCGCGATTACAATAGACATGCAAGGCAAGCGAAACATCGCTTCAATTAAATGCTAGTAATTCATTTCACGCTTTAGACGTCTATGGAATGAAAGTAACGAATTGCTTGGTTCGCGATGGTCTCAATTGGGGAGAACAGCCTTTGATTAATGATGAAGGGTAAGAGCGTTTCAAGGCGCATTGTTTCACCGCACTCGTCCAACAGTTGTCCTGTGGACGAAGAAATTATGGGACCTTTCGAATACACGCATAATTTGACGCGGGCAATTGTCACATTTCAAGCTCATAAATTCCCGTACACTTCGTCAGTGTACTATCAGTGCAATGTTCGACTGTGCCTCAAGGAATCCGGTGGTTGTGAGGACGTGGTATGTATGCCAACTGAGCGTGTGAATGGCAACAAGCGACTAACGAGAACATGCTTTGCATACTAGCCTCCTGATTGCGACCGAAACGGACGAAATTATCGTCGCCGTCGGAGACGCGATGCTGAGCTCGTCGAAGAGGGAAGCCTTGCTTCTGTCCATCAAGAAGAAATAAGAGATTTAAGTCTCGAAGTTTATTCAGGATTATATGTTAATGAAGCCGAAGAAGAATCCGAGGGTAACGAGCGTGTGTGCTTCATTAATAAGTTATTACTGATTTTGTAATTTTACAGTCGATATTCTACCTCCGAAGCGTGTAACGACTGACGAGGAATTCTGCATTTCAATGAGGAAATTTGCAGTCGGAGTGGCGATCGCAAGTCTCCTATTAACTCTGGCAGTAATTCTGCTCGTAATCTGCATTCTTCAAAGAAGGAGAAGACGAAAGGATGCAAGCACCACTGCCAGTTCCATATACTCCGGACCTTATTCTAATCGTGCGTACAGCAGGGATTAGAGTCATTCCATACACTTAGGTACTCCAGAACAACGTTCATTTTGACGTTGTAAACAGGGATCATTAATTCTGGGACAACCAAATAGTTCACTATTCGACGACTACTTCACCACCAAATGAGTAAAATAGAAGCATCGTGTTTATTTAACTTATTCGTGTCAACTTAACTTAACTCAACTCGCGCTTTGCTTCTGTTTTATGCATTTCACAAGAGTTGTGTTCTTCGATTTCCTGTAACTAACGGATTGGGGATTCATTCTTAACTCTCAAATGTGATGTTTGTCATTCGAGTGTTTTATTGCGACGAAAGCGAAGGCTGTGATCTATTCTCGACGAGTGATGACAAAGATGACAGTACTTGGATTAACAAGTGAAGCCAACTTTGTTGACATCCTTGAGAACACAGCCCCGAAGGACAGTTTCGCGAATTACGTTAATTGCTTAACAAAACGTTGTATTCACAATAATTGTGACCTTCTTCTGTCTCCATAATTTATTAAGTTTCATGCTTGTAATGTTCGCCATCGGAACTTTGGGTATTTTTCTAACGAATCTAACAACGCTCTTCAAACAATTAGTGTACATTAAAATTCATATCCAGTCGCAGATCAGTTGCAAACGAAACCAATACACGAATGTAACAAAGTTTGTCATTAAGACAACCTGTGAGCCCAACAAAAAGGCAGCTACTTTTCAGTGTTTCGAAACAATCGCAGACTCTCGAAACGGTGACGGGAAATGTTAAATACTTATTTGTTTACAATTTTGTTGTCACAAAAAACAATGTATCTTTCGTAAGAAAAATAAATTCGAAAATTAGTAGTGATGAGTATTTTACGCGTGAAAAAACGGAAACAATGCAATTTAAAATTAGAAATTCTATTCTGCGTTTGTCAAGGATGTGCGATTATTTTGCAGTCGAGGTTACAATCAATCAGTGTCTTTCGGCTTCTCTAAGATGATAACTTTCGTTAATTGCACACATTCAATTCAAATGTTCCGAAGTGTTCGTTGACTGTCTAATCACTAAATCTTACCGTTAAAATAACTCTTCGCGATTCTGTTGCACAGCTGCACTAATTTTTCATTTTCACGAACAATGATCGCCAATTTGTCGATTGGCAGTGGCGTCGTTAGAATGGCTGATAAGTGGCCGAAGACCAGTGCATCGAGTTCTGTCGGTCTATAATGAAAGGAAAAAGATCATCACTCATTTCGAATGTCAAGTCTATTGTGATTTTAAAGAGAAAGCATAAAAGACAAAAATATTAACATTTAAACTGATATTAAAGCGTCGGCAATTTTTTACTACACTTCTTTCAAAGTGTAATAATAAATGAGTACAAAATTATTCAGCTACTTACGAATCTCCGAAGAAATAATTTCTGTTTTCCAATCGATCCGAAAGTGCCTGACAACAACTTTCAACTTCGCCCAAAACCTAAAGTGGCAAACATTGTTAGCGACATTAATGATCGTAATTAACAAGTTAATAATTATACCTCATCCACGTTTTTTGTATCCCAACCCACAGAAGATAACTTTTTCAAAACCGCTCTTCGCTTTTTCCAACACAATATATAATTAAGAGGCCAAGGATAAGCGTACGCATACCGCGGATACGTAACCTGCAAAAACATTTCCGAATCCGTAACAAATCGCTGAAATCAAGAGACCAAAACGAACCTCTCGAAGAGTTTCTTCATGACACCAGCAAACGAAGAGCTACAAAAAACCGTTGCCCAATTATGAAATAATTGCATGCAAAAGCTAACCTCAGCGTTGTACAAAACAGTGTTCACTAACATCATGTATGCAGTCATATCACCCTTATCGGCAACTTCCAAATGCTGACTTAAATTGTTGAGCCCCTTTGTAAAAAAAAGTATGAATGTATTCTCGATAATTAAGAGAACAAAGTAGAAATGTTAGAACAAAAAATAAAAGGTAAAACTGAATGCCTGTCGAAAACGTCTCGCAAGCATCCAAATTATGATAAATGAGGAGAATGTGTAATCAAATTGAAAAATAAAATTCGGCGTTTTGACCTTCAAGTGATCAAATTTTGCATCTGATTTTTGGCAAAGAGAATAACCGAAAACGTTAAACTGTTTATATCCATTTTGGAACAAAAATTATTCAGTTCTCCGCTGATAATGAAAGTTTTTATATTTTTTCGGCGGCATTAGAATGCTGATCACGTCCATTCGTACCTTTGAACTGACAAACTGAGCAATTGGCTCCATCTCCGCGACAACAAATGATCCGCACTTCATGAAGGGAACCTGTCCTATTAGTTTTTTAAATCGTTTGAATACATAATGCACACTGTGCAAAAAATACCAGTGGGTGACATTTGTTCAGCATTCGCTCTCATCTCGACATTGAATCGTAAATTACACATCTTCAGGAATGCTTGCACACTTCTGCAGTTAGCGCTTTCGGGCAGTAAAATTTGTTCAACTGTAAAAAATGACGAATTAGCATATTCAAACTAAATTAAATGACTCATTTTACTTCCAAATCACATCACATAATTTACTGAAGTTAAGGAAGACCATAAAAAAGTCGTTATTATCAAAATTTCGTGTGCAATCAGCATCTGTGTGCGCAACAGAAGCACACTTTGAGATTAGGTTTCCACATGTAAATCGAGTCTTAAAATTGCTCCTCGAAAATATTCTTTTCATGCATAAATCGGACTTTATACTCTAGAATTTAGCACAGCTTCACTCTAAATTTTACAATTCTAACGAGAAAGCATGTAATTTGGATGTAATATTTAGTGTCAAGTCTTATTGAAATACTGAAGAAAGATGCGAATTCAAAAACACATGTTGATTTCACACACACCTTCAAATGGTTGAAAAAGTATGCAATCTTCAGGCCACGGTTCTGAGCCTTTACAAAACAGAGAACATCGTAAATAGAACAATGCTGCAAAAGGTACCTCCAAGTTCGGCAGTAATCAATTCTGGCGTTAATGTGGACGGCATTTTCTACTTCAAATTTGTAATACGTTTTTTGTAAGCGATGTCTATGACTTTAACGATTTAAAATGATAGTTTAACGACCGGCGTTTTAAAAGTTGTCCGCGTTTGTTTTACAGCACTGAAATTAGAAAAAGTCGTCTGCAAAAGGGACCATTTGTGTGCACAGTCGCTTCAAGGGCACTGAACGCATTCATTGAGGGAACAGCCTCTCATTGAAGGAAAGAATGTCTTTTTTGTTGAGAACAGTGAACCCAAAGATCTCCGCTCAAAGAATGGCTGCCTTTTCCACTGAAGCTTTGAAAGTGTTGCACAACGAGAAAAATAAAGAGTTCTACATTAATTTGGGAAAAGGTAAGCTGAGTGAACGTTAAAAACGATGTTTTGCGAATGAACCGTTCTTCTGTCACTTGAATTTGCAGCAAAAGCGTTTCTTAGTTACGAATATGTCAACAAAGCAACAGTTGACTTGCAACACACTCAGGTTCCTGTTGAACTGCAAGGAAAAGGGATCGCGAAAGTTTTAGCTAAAGTGAGAAATAATTAAAACAACCCTTTAATAACCATTTATTGAATTGCAGAAAGCTTTTGATTTTGTGGTTGACAACAATTTACAAATGAAAGTAACGTGTACGTATTTACAGAAATATCTCAAAGAGAATCCCAATGAAATGTATTCTAAACGAGTCGTACAATAAAATGTAATGATACAAAATATGATACCTTCACCTGTCTCGAATGAAAGCAATCAACTAATGCTCAACCTTTTTAAGCGTATTGCACCTTTGGAATACTTGTATCGTCAGTAAAGGAACGTATTTTGCTTCAAAGATCACAGAACAATCCATTTGAAGGCAAGCTCGTTGTGTGTCGCTTTTGGTTTTGATGCGTTTGGTCGTCGATCGAAGCAACCTCTGTCACTACGATCGACTGACTGTTCAGTAACGCTGTCACTTTCAATCACGCATCGAAATCGTTAGCGACATTACAATATATTATTGACGGCGAATTCATTGGAGTCACCGTCTGTTTTGTTCGTGGTTTCGGTTCTCAACATTTCTTCGTGTTTGCTGAGAATATCCAACGAGGAGGTCTCATGAAATTTCAAAACGTGGTCTTCAAGCAAAGTTCTCGTCGAAAAACCGAGGGAACAAAGCGGGCACACATTCGCACTCCTCAAGACGTGGCTGCGAGTTTTACAGTGACGATTTAGATCCGACTGCGTCACTCCATTGTAATTGCATGTCTGGCAAAGGTACTGTTTGATTCCTGGACACAGAAAGCAATTAAAACATTTAAACAGTGGATAGAAGACGGATTTTCGTACCTGCATGTCGAAGCATATGGACTTTCAATTGACTGTTGGTTCTGCTCTGGTAATCGCAGTACTCGCACTTAAATGGACGAACGTCTATCTCAGAAGTGATGAATTGATGACAAAGAATCTTCGCTAACCGTTTACTAACCTTCGTGAAAATTCATGTGACGATTCAAATCAGACAAGGAACAGAACGTTTTCTGACAATAACCACACGGATAAATGTATTTCCCATCAGGGCCTACGAGTGGACGAAAGGAGCGTTTAATTGGTTTCTCAACAATACCCAATCTATGGTTAAAAGTGATTAGAATGTGTGAGCTACAACTCGAAACTTACCTCGGATTATAACTTGAGAAAAACGCTCCATGACAGTGCAATTTTCCCTCAGATTCCGTGCTGTGCGGTTCCTTCAATTCCAATGTTTCCTCTGAAGGTTCTTCTTCCGTGTCCAAATCTGGTTTGTCGTTGTCGTCGATGTCACAATTTTCCTCCTTCACTTTAACCTCTTCTTTCGGTGAAGAAACTGCACATTCCTCCGCATTTACAATCTTTTTGCTGGGTTTGCTCTTTTTACGCCTCGAAGAAGACGAACTCTTATCAACAACTGTTTTCTCCAAAGAGCTGTCGCATTTCGCCTGGTCTTCAGCATTGGAATCTTTGATTGCACATTCCTGTTGACTATTCACATTCTTCTTTTGCACACTATTTTCTGAAACATTGTTACTTAGATATTTAACTGCAGCCTTTTTTAGAAAAGAAGCGGCAGTAAGAGATTTCTCTTTGCGAACCCTTTTCAGCAATTCGCGACCACTTCCATCGCTGTGGAACCGAATTATATGGTGTCGCAAGTTTCTCTTCTCACTGAAACCACGACCACACACTTTGCAGATGCATGGTTTGTAACCGGTGTGAACTCTTTCGTGGCGATGAACTGAGAAAATACGATCGAAAGTTTTATCGCAGAATCGGCATTTGAATTGTCCAGGAGCAGTTTCTTCGATATCACCGACTGGCTTTGGTAACGGAGACTGAAATGGTGCACAATGCACTAACGGAACATTGTCTCTGTTTGATTTTTCCTGCTTAACTTCGGTTGAAGTTTTACGCTCCACAATTGGCGATGGCTCAATTTCACTTTTGCCATCCGGTTTAGAAGTTAATGACAAATTCAATCCTTGGTTATCAATGTCCTCACGACTGGATGAGCTGCAATTGTTGACAGTTGAAACGTTTTCCCCAAAATAAGGATTCATTAACATTAAATTTGGCTGTAAAAACGAGGGCATCAAGAACTGTTTCGATTTGCTCTGCTGATCCATTGCTTTGTGCAGCTGATCATGCAGTTGCAATTCGCTCCTCCATTTGAACGTTGCTCCACACTTATCACAAGTAAATGATGAATGATTCGAGTGTATCGTTTGGACATGAATTATGACTGGTTCTAAACTAGGAAACGCGAAACCACACAAACAACACTTATAAAGAATATAAGTTTGTTCACTGAGAGGGTGAACTCCCTCCAACATTGTCACTAAAACTTTTTCCGACTTTATTTGAATACTTCGCGGTGCAAAATTGGTCGGAAATCCGAAGTCGACTGATTGACTGTTCGTCGGTCTGTTGTTATTGGCATCTTCGAATGCATTTTCGTCGCCGATTGAATCGATGTCGTTGTCAGATGCATTGCGCGATTTGCTATCCGAAATAAAATTGTCTTTCTTGGTTCGCAGTAACTTTTTGCTAATGTTCTTCAAGTTAATATTCGCGTTGCCATCGACTCCGTGCTGAGACTTTATGTGAAAGTCGAGTGTGTGATCGTATTTGAAACCTTTTCCACATGCCAAACAAACGTATGGATGTTGTGTGACGTGACGCATGAGATGAGCTTTCAAATCGACTTCAGTTGCAAACGTTTTGTGACAATCGGAACATGGATAAGATTTGCCGTTTTCGCTGTTTGTGCGACTCTCTTTCGAGTTATTTTCCTGACAATCTTTCTTTAGTTTCTTCGCACTGGTTCCCATCTTTAAATCGAGCACTTCTTCATCATTGCTATTTTTCCGTGCAACACTTAAAAACTCTGAAATACGTTCATCAACTAACGTTTCGTCAAAATTAAAACGGTGCGTTTCTTGAGAAAGTTTTGCCCAGTCAAGTTTGTCAACTCTATCCAAAGGAGAACTCGAACGCCTAAAAGTCATACGGATCAGAACGAAAAGTCATGAGAAAAGTTCGTACCGATTGGCCGCAATGGAAGCCCTGTTCATATCCATCAAATGAGACATCGCTGCAGCGGATATTGCGGATGCTGTAAGAGAATTTTCCCAAAGTCTGAAATGGTTCGACGACAGCGAATGTGAAACATTAAAACGTGAGGACGGCAGCGAGTTAGCCGACACTTTTTCAGGACTTTTACTGCGCTTTTCTGTCTTATCGGCAATTCCTTTGGAAAGATCCAATTCGACAGCTTCCTCATCCTTGTCCATCATTGCACCTGCGTTTGTGTTGCTTCTTCTGCTGCTGCACTCACTTTCGCGTCACATTCTAACAGAAGAGAAGTGAAGAAATGAATTGTGTGTCGAGCGATTGAGTGAAGCGAGAAGTTCAAAGCGAGTCAACTGCTCGCGGAGATTACAGCAAAAACTAGAGTGCAGCCTGAAAAGAATGCATGCCTTCACTTCATGCACGCACGAACATCGCCATAGCGTGTTGTCCTATCGAAGAATAGGTGCCATTATTGCCATTATCAGCAGAAACAGGATGCTGCTAATTACGAGTCAAGAAATACTGCGACGCTCACTTGCATCTCAATGCGAACGCGAACGCACATCAACATTAACATAACTTAATCGGTTATGACTGCGCGTTGCTCGTGACACGTTCATAACTCGCACAGCGGAGGTGATTTGCCTCAACGATTGTCGGCAGCGTCACTTGTCGTTGCCGATTCACTTCCGTCTTTTACAACTGCCGTCGAGTGCCGCACTGCGTTCTCAGCGTTGAAAACATTCGCAACGCTGTGATGTGAACGCACGCAGTGATCGCAGGTTCCCACGAATCGAATAAAACGCGAGCTAAAAACTGCACGGATGCGTGCACACTCGACTGCGGCACACAATCGATTCGAGCGATCGAACCAACGAAGAACGCGAGTTACAAGACAAGAAACAAGTGAAGTACGCGCATTCAGTGCGTTCGAGATACAGGTGCACTACTCACGCCGACGGCAATGCACTTGTTTCGCACAACAAAACTCACAGAAAACAACGTTTAGTGCGGTTCACAAAGTCCAAAAGTTGACCACGAGATTGACATAGACGAGTAAACGCACAATAAAAATTTAATAACTCGTGAACCGAAAAGGACTCGGGACGCTTTCGTGGCGGTAAACGCATCGAGCACTGCTCGCAGAAATAAGTGTGCAAACGAAGCCTGATTCGGCAAAGAACACAGCAGAAGAGCAGTCAGTGTGCGGTCGCTGCCATCGGTGGCACATTCATGCGATTCCTTCCAATCGCAACGCGTCACGCGCCAATCAACATCCAATTCTCTCGACGTTCTGTGTGCGCAGTCACAGCGAACTGCGATTTCGATAATTCGTTGTTATGCTTGGCAACAACGGTGCACTGCCGCAGGCGATCTGCACCGCAAATGCACGTGCATCGATGCAGGTGCGGCCAACAGGTGTGTCGATGCTATCAAAGCTGGAACAATACCGAACAATGCTGTGTTCTGTGCACCTCTGCGGGCAATGTTCGCTAGAGTCGCGCGTTAGCCTGTCGTTTGCGACAAGTCACGAATCCGTGGCCAAAAAAGCAGACGTGTCGTCGTGAAATGCGTTTTGTGCGTCGCTACACAGCGAACACTTACTATGAATGCATGCAATTAATGCGTTAACACGTCTTTCACTTACAGAACACTGAGGAATGTTTCCGATCACTTCGATTGTGGTCGCGTGCATCGTTCATACGCATTCAAGTCGCGAAATGGGAACGCGAAACGAGGAATGCGTGTGAACGTGCCGCGAGTGATTTACTCGATTCGTATTAAGTGGACCCCATTACGAGGACCACACCTCAGAAAGCGCTAGCAAACAGTACCGAACGGCAAACTTTGAGCCTCCATTTTCAGTGAATGCTTCAATGATTCGTTTTCGGGTCGAAAAGACGTGCGAACAGCGAACAGTGCGTGTGTGCGATGCTGCGAGCCATGCTTTGAACCTGTATTCACAGTGTTCGTTGCATTCGCGTACAAACAGTGCACACAACAGTGACAGGCACTCTGCTCATTCTGCAGGTGCTTTTGCCGTGCAAACAGTTCTTCGCTTCAAAACGAGTTCACAGCCAAATATTTGTGTCAAAGCAGCGATCACAGCATACAATTGACGAGCGATACTGAATTCACGCTCGTTTCACAAGCAGGTCTCAACACTTACGTTCACATCGAGTTTTGTTCTCGTGTTTCGCTCCAAGAACTTTGCTCTGCAAACAAAGCGAATCGCTGCGAACGTCGAAATGAGTTGCCACTCGCAGCCATCGTTGCGATCGTCGCATTTGCCTCATTCGCAACAATCGTTCAAACGTTGAGCACTCGTTTTGCGCGACACGACTAACACTGCGAACTAAAGCAACGAAACGCACGCAACGCAACGCTGCTGTGTGCTGTGCACGCACTCAACGCACTGCATTCTGTGCGCAACGCAAAAGCACGCATCGATCGCGAGTTTGTTTACTGTGCGTCCATCGATCGCCGCGTTTCTTTGCTCGCGTTTCAATGCGGTTCATGCGAAAACACGTACTCCGCAATGCTCGTTCCTGTGCTCACTGACCGCACGCATACCACTGTCGAGACGTGCGTCTCCATGGCTACGCACGACAGGCGCTCTACTCGGTGTCTGCGGTCACAACGCTTCAAAACAACATTGCACACACACTTGTTTACCTGTCCGTGTCACTGGAAGCGATTTGCTGCCACCGATCGCCTGGGCCGCATTTTGCACGTCCAAACTTTAAAAGGATCGTGAAATGGCGAGCGACGCGTTGCTGCTCCGCTGTCCACTGCTGCGACGACGAGAAGTGTTACTCGCAGTGAGAGTTGAGTGCACAGCAGTAATTTAGAAAAGATTGATTCGATCGACTCATTGAAAATGACGCGAAAGACGTATTCAATTCCTGCTCACGTAAAACGAACATTAAATTCGTGTCTACTTTTTGCTCGCAACAAACGAGACGAACTTTTTGCACAAAACGTGCGCTTTTTTACTCGCTACTAACACTGCAGTTTACTTCGCTAAATTTAAATCAATGTTTAAATTCATGAATTATCACTTGAATTATTGTTGAATTCAAGAAGAAAGCATTCAGCTGATGAGTGCACTGTCGCATTCGGTTCATTCGAACATTAAATGATCGTTGCGCTAATTCAAGTGATTTGATTTTACTTTAGATAACACTGTTTAACTTTCATTTTTTCGTTTACAAACATATTCACTAAATTTGTGTTTCAATGAGTGCTTTGAAATGTGCGGCAGTAAGCACTCCTCTCTCACAGTTTATTATACGTATGTGAACAAAGTTTTGCAAACGATCGCAGTCTCGCTTTTCTCCGCTTTTCATATTCATGTGTTATTGTATTGTTTTGCAACGCTTTCGTTAATTAGCAAAAACTTGCATTTAATTATTGTCACATTTGTGAATGCTTATGTAAAAGTGTATTTCACGTGTAAAAGTTACGAGTAGACAAACAATAAAACTTGAAAAATGTTTTGTGTATAAAACTTTTTGATACACACACTCAATGGCAACACATTGTAATCGCTGAAAATATGTGTGCAGTCAAATAGAAAGACGAACATTGGAATAGAAGTCGATGTTTAGTTTTGTCGATACACGAGATTCACTGGTGACTGCAAAGTGAGGAAAAACTTTCTTCTTTCGTTTCAATTAAAAAACGAATAACGGTTAAAAAGTAAAGATATCGTTAAACGGCGGTGCGAGTCCAGAATGGAAATAGCTTTTAAAACTTAAGTCTTAAGATTCACTTTTTTTAATACCTCTTCGAGATGAAAATCTCGCGCGACGAATGAATGCAAATAAAGATGTGCCCGCGAATTGGCTGCGCTGGTAATAGCAAAGGGTTGATTTGTTGCAATGTTTTACGTTTACAACGAGAAGCAATTAAAAAATGAAGCGATATTCGCTTTTTCGCAATTAACGTGGATTCATTTTCAAATGATTTTGAAATTACGTGTTTGCGTGTTTCTCGCGTTTCGCGTGTTTCAAATGATTGTGTGCGTAAAAAGTGTATTTATCGCTTTTCGCGATATAAAACGTATTACAAGTAAACTGGATAATATTGCTAACAGTCGGCGTTTGACCTCTGATATTTGGGCCTCCAGCAGTCGACTGTGAAACGCACTTTTTACTCAATTGTCTAAAATTACATTAAAAACGAAAGAAGAATCGTTTCGGTGTTTCGCTTGTAATCCTCTCTTTTTTGTCTCAAAGTTTAGTCCTTTTTCAGCAGCGAATAACAATCGTTGAGCAGCTATTGTTCGCATTTACTTTGTTAACGCTTTCGGCACAATTCACACGTTCATTTCATTTGTACGCATACTTATGAATCGATTGCCGTTCTCTTCTTTCTGTGCAACATTCACATAAATGTGCGTAACATTCGGCGTAACATTGAAAGCGAACGGCCGAACACTGCAAACAGTGAACCAACGTTACGCATTCATGCGTTGCGCTGGAAATCACAAATCGAAAATACCAGGAAATGAAGACCAGAACTACTCGATCCTCGCTCGGAATTTTCATATTTTCAACGTCGATTCGTTTCGAAAAACCCCGCTCACTAAGATACGTTTTCGGGAATTCAAAATACGGCACTTTCTTAATCGTGAATGAGAGTTATCCATCTATTCACTGCCAATCACGTAAACGATCACAATTTTACACATCAATTGGGCGAATACCACATACGGCCTTCACTACCATCATCACCATTTTCATTACTTCCATTGTGCGTTCTTAAACTTCACACTCTTAATTGTTATCATGAATTTATTTATTTTTTGGCTTTTCACAAGTTTCGCGTTTACCATAAACGATGGTAACTTTTTTTACCATATTTCGACAATTATATTCGTTACTTATTTTTATATCAGTAACAGTTGAATCGACGACAAAATTGCGAAAGTCAAACAGAAAGTCAAATGTGGATACTGCTGTAAATAAAAAAGATAAAAAAGATGCTGTCGTCGTTTTCAAAGACGAAAAAGAATGCGAACATGAAAACGGAAGAAGTTTTGGAGAATGTGTATCAATAGTCGCCTGTCGCGCATCAATGAATAAATTGAAGCTAAAGTCACTTTCCATTTGTGGCTGGAATAATGAAACACCGTCTGTGTGCTGTCCGCGGACAATCATTTCTCCGAACATTATTTTCGAAGATGCACACGTCACGAATTCACATGTCTCAACATCAACTGAGAGTGATGTGATCGAAAGTGTTCTAGAAGACGACGACTCAATCGCACCTTTTCCTGTTGAAGGAATAGGAGACGAGTCAAAAGCAGCCACTTTATGCGGATTCAAAGTGATGAATTTGTATGATATATATTTGGTAAGTGTCGATACATTGAACAGAGCGAAAGACAGTCGAATCAGTGATAAAGCAATTTTGCAAACGCAACAACGCATTGATGCATTTTCATGTAAACGCGCAGTGCGATGTGTTTTCTATTATCTCGAATTGTGAAGTGTTTTCACAATTCATAAACGTTGCGAAAATAAGAATGCAAAATGCAAATGTATTCAGCATTCAATTGTGTGCTATTTTATTGTAGTGCTTTGAATAGTGTGCGTTTGAAATGCTCGACGACAGAACACATTTGACAAAATGCAACGCGGAAGCTGCGAAACGACACGCGATTGCAGTGTTCATTAAGCTTCGTGTTATTTAGCGAAGAAAAGTTTTCTTGTTACTCTTTCACCGCAACAATAATTATGCATTCAAAATTTGTGAACAATTCTTGTAACTTATTCTTCTCAAAAATTAGGCTGTCATTAAAGTCGAAAATAAGCATTTATGCAGTGGAACAGTGATAGGCGGCGAATTTGTTGTCACACTTGCTTCATGTGTGGCAAAGTATAGGTAAGAGAAAGAGATTGTAATCCGAAATCAATTGTCGATAAATTTCATGGAAACGAAGCAATAAGCGTTTTGAACTGGAAGTGTCCGTTTACAATCCGTTCCGCAAACGACAACCAGCAAATCAATACGTTGTGGACAAAGTGTACGTTCACCCGAATTACCGAAACGAGCACAACAAGAATGTAGCACTCCTGCAACTTTCACGACGTGTGATCGCTGCCTCCGAATTGCTGGACAGCAGCTGTAAAACAGACATGGACCGAAATTCGCCATCATTGCAAGTATTATTCTTGTCTCTCATTGAAAAAGAGCGGCGATTTGTTCTGAAAAAAGACACTCGAATCGTTGTCTCGAACGAAAAGTGCAAGCAACACTTCAACGACCACTTCGCTGCATCGATCACTGACACTGGTGTTCTGTGCGCGTTCAGTTCACCGATATTTGGTTTGAACTGTGAGGTGAGTCAAGTTTTACGAGCAATGCAATCGTATCACGCATCGCATCTTCTTTCGCATCCGCTTCAAAAGTAAATGAATACTGACTCTGAAAATGCGTTCAGCAAAAGTGATTGCATAAACATGCGAACCATTGGACGCCTGAATAAGCATTCCGAGTTGCAATCGAATCTCAGCTGAAGTAACGTTTTCAACGTCAATCGCTTCTTAATGGCAATCAAAATCGTTTAATCCTTTGTCAGTTCAATGAACTCGTAATGAGCCATAAAAATATATTTCGATGTGAACATAAAAATTCTAATTTTTAAAACTTATGTGTGCGTCAGCTTTTTCTCAATACCACAAATATATTAACAATTTCATTGCTTTTATAGCAGACAATTGGTGGAATACTACTCGTGAGAAACGTCGACACTTGGATTATGGTTGCGATGCAATATTGGCAGCCGAAATGCGGGGCAGTTTCAGTTGCAGGTTTATATTCTTCTTTCGCTTCGAATATCGATTGGATTCAAAAAACAGTGAAACTCAAAAAACAGTAGCCTTGCGATGCTTGTTGCAATAATTATTAAATTTATTATTTATTGTTTTCATGTAATTCATGCGACTTAATAAAGCATATAATTGGTTACGTGCGTTCACTTAATCAATTACGTTTCTAAAACTTGTTAATTCATTGATTCCAAGTTCGAAGAGTTATGAGATGAAAGCGGAAGAAAAGTGAAAGTTTGAAAGTAAGCGAAAGTGCACAAAAGTGAAATACAGCAAACGTAAAATGAGCGATGCATAATTTAAATTTAGGAAGCGGACGAACGGTGCTTTTAAACGTCAGTAGTGGTTAAAGTGACATGTGTTTTGAATTAAACTTACATAAAATGAGTGAAATCTGTGTAAAAAAGAATTGTTTGAAAGTTTCATACGAAAGGTGATCAATTAAATAACGATTTAAAGAGAAACAGTTGCACGGAAATCACAGAGACTGTAATCGTTAATCGCGTTTTAATTGCATTTTGTGTTCACTGCGCGAACGTTTGTGTTGCGCGTTGCATTTCGCGAAATGGATTAGCGAATATAACGAATGGCAATTGCAAGCGCAGTCAGCGAGCACTGAGGATGGAAAAGTGATTACAAACGAGGTCAACTTTCGCTAAATCTTTGAGAAAGTTGATGTCGAGCGACGACTGCCCTCAGGCGCTGTACACTGAAATGAATAAAGTTCTTTGCATCTCTGATGAAGACGAACGCCCCTTGCAACACACCTCATCGCTCTCGTTGAGCGGTCGTTGTTTTTAAAGCTTGCATTTTGTACAAAAGGCGTGGAAACGTATTAAACATATTGAAAATTATTTTAAATGAGACTCGTTCTTAATTGCATCTTTTTGATCGCAACAGGAATCTGTTCGCTTTTGCTTTGCATCAAACATTTTTTCAGCACTATCAAAGCATGTTCCGAGTCATACTTCTCGCATCATTTTTTTGCTTCTCGTGTGTGCTCAGCTATCCTTCGGGAGCTCCGTACGATTCATGCGATTCCTTGAGTCCAGAACGTGGACATAAGGCTCCATCTCAACCCGTTGCGTACGCACCATTTTCTGTGGTCGCATCGGCGAAAAAATTTCGACCAGGAGAACGAGTCGGTGGTGAGTACAAAATTGGCTTAGCTTTCCTTTCAATGATGCAATAAAAACATGCTTGTGTAAACAGTCGAAATATTTCAACGAGAGTCGAAGGCTACATTCCGAGGATTTTTAGTGCAAGCATTGGATGCTCGCACACATCGTCCGATCGGACAATTCGTGCCCACTCACGGAATGAAACTGCTCAAAGAGTGTTCGTCTGTTTCGCATTCGGATAACAGACCAAAAAGAGCTGTTAATCTTGTTTGGGAAGCCCCGTATGACTATGGAGGAGAAGTGATTTTCA
>NCKV01000151.1:0-25157 GCA_003675905.2 Leptotrombidium deliense
AACATTTTTATGAACGCTGTTATTGTCACTGTTGAGTTCAGCTAAACTTTGTAAAAACTTTTCACAGAATTAAGCAATGTGCTGTCATCTCTTGACTATAAATTGAAATATTTAATAATGAAAAGTTTTAACTGCTGTTTTTGAAAAACATCAATCAACTGATTTTCAGTTAATTGAATTTGATCGTTGAAAAATTTGAGCTAATTTATAGTAAAACATTGTACGTTTTGTTATACAAACATGTGAGAAGCTTTGAAACAACGTGTACTTCATTGGAAATGTTTCACTCACTCTGGAATTAGATATCAAAGAGTTTGTTGTCAAACATTACATTACAAAACTAATATAAATGAATTCATTTGGTTTTCATTTTGCGTTCATAACGTTTTTAGTTTCATCACTGTTATGTGCATTTGTCCTTCGAAGCAATTCTCAGTTTACTTTCGAATTAATTCGCCATTTATTAATCACGAATAATTTTTCATTAGAATCACTTTACATGTCATTAGCGAGTCTTGTGAATAATTAAGTCGCATTAATATTTGAAAACCAAATGGCAATATTCTCGTGTTCACATGCTCTTCTTTTTCATTTTTATGCTTTTTATGCTTTTCTGAATTTAAAAATGATGAAGTGGAATGAGCATTCATTTCATATTCAAATTACAAATACAGATTCGGACAAAAAGTAATTGTATAAACAAGAATCGCAATTTATTTACTGCAGTGGACGTTTAGTAATTTATTGTAATTGCGGGTCATTGAAGAGCACTGATCAAACTTTTGTCCAATACTGTACACAGGATAAACATTTTGGTTTATCTGAATGCATTGCTGTTAACTTGATGAATACTTGTAGTGTTGCGTAATAAACAAGAACCGATATTTTCACTGCAAGAATATTGATGAAGTGAAGTGTATTTATGCATAGTGTAAAGTCAAACAACCAGAAAATCAAGTAAAGCGTATAATTATTGAAATAAATTCGTAAAAAGAGATGCAAATAAAAAATGACACGATTTTGAGTGACAAGATAATAATAAATGATCAGTTATCATGAGTCTTAATTAATTTCGCTGCGTCGTGCAATGCACAGGAAATATGGTTGCAAAGAATATTCAAAGCTGCGTTTCGAATAAGAAAATGCAAAAGTAATAAAATTAAGAATAAATGAATTGCGATATAAGAGTCTGAATGTGATAAGCATATCGTCGAGAGAAGTGCATGTTTTGTTGCTTCAAAACGAATGACGGAATAAGGAAGAGAAAACAGCAAAACAAAATACCGCAACACTTGTGTTTGTCTCTCTTCCTTCGCATCTTGTTGTCAAAACTTTTATTGTTACAAAAATAACAACGTATACAAAAGTAACATTATTATGAAACCTTATTTTTATCTTCTTTCGCGGCGTCAGCGTATGAAACATTTTCTCTGCACAATCCAAGACCCGCGGGAAACACTTTTCGTGGTGGCCGATCTAGAGTGTGCCTGAAAAATGTACACTTTCCAGCGTACTTTAATTGACGCAATTCGATGCACTTTTCACATTGCTGTGTTTTGTGTTCTTTTCGATACCCGAATACACGTTCGTTGCTCGAATTTCTCTCCAACTGTCGCAAACTGTCACCGTCCACCTCAACTTTACCCAAGCAACGCTGACAAGTTTGGTAATACATTAGCCAAGCGTGTACAGACGACCATTTATTATGACAGTTTCCGCAATAGTATTTACCGTAACATCGTTCGACAACACCGGCTGTTGATGACGATTCGGACATCACAAAGTAATCGCAAACAATCGCTTTAACGGCGAATCTCGTTTATATGCGCGACAATTATCAAAATACGCACCAAACATCGGCTGAACTCAAGGTAACTGTATTCGCTGTTCACTGTTACGTGGTTACCACAAACATTTCCACAATCATTACTTTTTTGATCGACTTCTGCGAACTTCTGTTTCGGAAATAAAACTGTTCTATTCTTTCGTTAAATGACAATTACGTTCAATGAATGTTTGTTTCGCACAAACAGCGTTTATTCAAATCTCATTTAAACGTCATTCAACAGCAATGCAACACTCAAACTGGACGGCACTCACGAAACAGGAACTTTATTCCTGATTCGTGTCCATAGATTTTATTTCGTCCAGAAGTGTGACAATTATTTAAATTTAATTCATGCGTCAAAGTTGTGCAAAAAGAAGCAAAGTAAGAACATTTGCAGTCATAAAAACAGAAACGCAAATGTTGCAGCACTTGAATTTGTACACATTTCGTTCAACATTGAATTGAACATTAATTTCAGTGAGACGAATGTTTTTATAAAAATAGTGCTCTATCAGAAATTGCTTCGAGAGCGGTATTTCATAGCAAGCAATGGAAACACCGTTCAATGTTGCGAACATCAGCGTCGTATCTCATTTCATCGGTTATTTGCGCAAACATTCAAAAAACGCTGATTTCGCCAAAAAATATCATCAAAACAAGTCGAAAACAAGCAAACGAGTAAATTCGAAAATAATTTTTTTAAATGTTGTCGAGTGTGATAAACGTGTCACCAGTTTTGTTTTGGGCATTGTTGTTTACATTAAAACATATGTAAAATTGACAACTGAAGTAAATATTGATAGAATTTTAACGGAATTCGCAGTCTGCGAATCGCTAATTCAATATTTAAGATCAATTATTTTTTACTTTTGGAGAACTTTTGTTCAAACCAAAGATCGTTGACAGATAAAAACATCTGTTTACTTTTAAATTATTATAACTTTTTTCTGAAAGTTATATAAATACATTATTGCATTTAACAATTGTAACTTAAATGTTTCTTACATTTGGTTTAACTTAAGTGTTATGTGTAATTATTGTCTTGTAAAATTATTAGTTTATAAATATGAAGTGATGTTGATGCGAATATATAAATTGAGACTGTAAAATTAATCAAAGCCAAACTTTAAAAGGTTGGCAATGTTTCGTTAAATCCATTGTGTCATTGTACTCGGAAACTTTAACGTTTAAACACTTGCAGAGTTTCATTAATACATTATTTATGTAATCATGAATAACTAGATCAGCTTTTTTATCGAATTTGGTGGCCTGCAAATTAACAATAACCACTTTTCCTGGATCTACTTTTCTCTTTTTGCACATGAATGGCATGTTTGCTGCTGGAACAATTTGTAGACTTGTTCCCAAGCAAATTGTTAAATCTGCTTTCGCTGAGTAAGTATTGGCGAGTTGCATTTCATTCAGTGGAAGTTCATCTTCCCAATCGAGAATTGTGTCCCGAAGAAAACCGCGACATGGTCTACCTCCTCGTGGACAAGGTACGGATGATACTTGTAAACCCATCGTTGTACTCGCCGAATTCCTAATAAATCTTGTATAACATTGATTACACTCATCAAGAAAAAAATTGCCATGTAATTCACTAAGTTGGTTTCTTGTTGCTCCCGCTTTCAGGAACAATCCATCAATGTTCTGACTAACAATAAAACTTATGTGGTTACTTTTCAATAGATTTAAAAGAGCAAAATGTGCATAGTTTGGTTTTGCGTCATCAAATGAAACCGATATACTATTAGTTTCTTCCTTTTTTACTGTTTCTGTTTTTCGCCTTTTGTTTACTTTCTCCAAAGTCCACACTCCATTAGGTCCCCTAAAGTCAGGAATTCCAGATGCAGTTGAAATACCGGCACCACAATAAACAACAACACACTTCGCAGATTGTATGTATGATACTAATGTGGCGACTTTTGCTTCTATTTCTGCTTCTTCATCTCTGACCTGAAAAATTGTCGTGAATACATTGCTATTTAATTGATCGTGACACACAAATTCTGAACAATTTACTCCAGTTCTCAAAATGAGCGAACATTAATGTTTATGATGCATGTTTAAACGAACACAAACCTCTGGCAATCCACAGCGTCCTTTATTGTCGTAATCCGACAGACCAGTCGCGTAATTGGCTGCCATTCGGGTCTGTGTGAGATGATTTACGTTTACAAATTCATTTTTTGGCAATAATTGAAGCTTGAATCCCTGAAATGTGACACTTTACTCATAAAAACATAATTCATTTGTGTGCTCAACAATGGATGGCGCTGAAACTCTGGTAAAACTGAAACCAGACCTTTCAATCGAAATTGGCTTCACTTCGTTTAAACTTCAAAGTACATTTCAAGTTAATGCGATTTTTTATGGATCAAAATATTATCAAACATTAAAAATATAAAAAAGCGAGTCTTAAAAAATTAATGTGCATGTTTAACGATGTTGGACTTCATTTAAATATATTAAAAATTTTAAAACTTATAAAAGTTTTCAAAGTCGCGTTTAAGTGTGTTACAATTTGAGAACGTAAACACATTGATCTTTATGTGTGTTCTTTAAAAGTTATTCTGTAAAGCGTCACTTAACTTCCGCAAAATGTTTTACCATAAAAGATATTTATTACTTTATTTTAGTACTATTTCAGAAACAATGACTGATAATATTGTAAACAGCAATGCATGCAAGTGATCAGTGTGAGTGAACATTGAGTCATGTGAGGATGGAAGTGGATTACGACACAATAAAAACCAAATTGCAGTTTCTCGCGGATATTTAGGTTTAGCATTTACAGTCAATGCTCTAGTTTTCAAATTGAATCTGTTATAAGTGTTGTCTGTGAACAAATATAAGCTCTCATTTCCATAGCGAAATGCGTTGTGAATTGTAGAAACAGCGAACACAGTACCAACATCTCCATTCTCTATAAATGAAAACGATTTCGAAAAATTGTCAGATGGATCAACTGTATAAGAATATCTCCAATAAATGTCTCCTAAAAGAGATGATGAGAAACAAACAGTTAGGTAGTTAGTCACTCATTATAGTTAGTCTCCTTACCGGATGTTAAGAAAACATCAGAGTTTACTTCGATGAATGCAGCCTTTATTTTGTGACCTTTTGTTTCTGCAAAAATACTTGTAACTGCAAAAGGTTGCTCTGTTTTGCTCATTTGATCAGCGTCGTATACAGTAACAAATTCCTCCCCTTTTATTTCCTTAATTTTGTTTCGGGATAATAAGCATATTACTAATAAGACATTCATTTTTTCAGCTTACATGGAATATGAAAATGTTTGCATCAATTGTGACTGCTGCGATAACATTTCCTTCATGTTTATCAAAGTTCTCCGGATTTCCCATTTGCTTTGGGTAACCACTCACAATTCCAAAGTTCATTTCAAGCAGCCAGAAATGATCGCTTAAAAAGATATACAAATGTCCTGTTCTTGGATCCCTTGTAATTGCATCAAATTTGCTGTTCACACACAGATGATAGTCATCTAAGATAGTGTCGAAAACAATATTCATCGCGCTGTTTTTACTGCCTGGTCTCCAATTGTATAAAAGTTGAACTGAACTTGCGTCTATTTCCGATGCGACAGTATTATTGTGCGAAAATGCAAACATTATTGAATTCGGATCATTTGTGTGAGAAAGTCCAATCGAATGTCCAATTGCGTGCAAAAATGTAGCTTTCATGTTAATGCTTTCTGCGATATAAAAAATTGATGTCACTCCTTAAAATGTTTTCACAGGATTACACAATGATTGTACCTGTTACTGTGCTGTTAAAATCGAGAACATATTCGTCGATGTCGAAATGTATGTCCCCACCTTCTATCGGATGAAAAACGTGACAGTAAACACCTCCTTTACCATCGAAATTAGTTTCATCACCATGTTCTTTACTCGTAAAAACAATTTGAATGTCACCACTTGAAGGATGACTCGCATCTAATATTGTAAAATTTATGAGTGCTAAGTCTTGAAAAACATGAATAGCGTCTGCGAATAATTTCACTGTCTCATCTAAGCTTATGTTTGCTGGTGAATTTAGTACTTTAACGGTTAAGTGTGTTTTCGTCCATTTACTGGCTGCGAAGAAAGTCGACAAATGTTTACATACATCTTACATTTTATACAACGAACATAGTATTGAGTATGAGTGTGTTAAATTGTTTGCAGTCCTCGCAAAGAATCCATGTAAATTTGCGATTCCAGCAGCGTTTTCATTTACATCTCTGTTTCCACAACGTGTCTGACGCATCAATTCTATGGTTCTATTATCGGCAACGCCTAAAGTTAATCACTTTCAATACCGAGAATTGCATTCACACAAACCGGTGGATTTTAAACCGTAGTACTTTTGAAACGTTTTTAGTGATCTCATGTAATCGTCGTTCGTAATTATAGACACTTCAGGCGGTAAATAACCATACATTCGCAAGTATTGCTATAAATGTTACAAAGAAATTCAATGCTATTTTTCAATTCATTACTTCATTGACTTCAATTCTTCATTACTTACCAAAACGTGAATCATGCCACCGCTGTTTATTTCAATGGCGCCGAGAACGAACACAAAAATAAACATGTAAATGACATAAACCAGCATTGTTGAAATAAAAAAATTTATTACTGTGTACAAAAGGATTAATAGAGATACAAAACAAACTCAAATGGAACAAATTAATGAACTTATAAGTGTCGAGCTTTCACATTGCGTGCATCTCGCGACATTCAGTCAATGATAGACTCTTCATTTTCTCTTTCATCGAATGCCTCTTCATCATCAACAGTTGCCTCCTGGTACTGCTGATATTCAGAAATCAAGTCATTCATGTTGCTTTCAGCTTCAGTGAACTCCATTTCATCCATTCCTTCGCCGGAATACCAATGAAGGAAAGCTTTTCGACGGAACATAGCAGCGAATTGCTCTGCGATTCGTTTGAAAACATCCTGAATTGCTGTCGTATTTCCAATGAAAGTTCCCGACATTTTCAGACCTCTGGGAGCTATATCGCACACTGCTGTTTTCACGTTATTCGGAATCCATTCGACAAATTGAGGAGAATGTTTATTCTGAACACTGCATATTTGATCTTCAACTTCTTTGGTTGACATTCTTCCTCTATAAATTGTAGCGACAGTCAAATAACGGCCATGGCGAGGATCGCATGCAGTCATCATGTTTCGAGCATTGAACATTTGTTGTGTCAACTCTGGGACCGATAAATTCGTGTATTGAGCGTTCTTTTTAGCAGTTAACGGCGCAAACCCGGGAACGAAAAAGTGCAATCGCGGGAAAGGGACCATGTTCACCGCTAATTTACGCAAATCAGCATTAAGTTGACCAGGAAATCGGAGACAGGTGGTCACACCGGACATTGTATGTGAAACCAGATGATTCAAGTCTCCGTACGACGGATTCGCCAATTTCAAAGTTTGAAAGCAAATATCATACAATGCTTCATTATCAATACAAAACGACATGTCAGTGTTCTCGACCAACTGGTGAATCGACAAAGTCGCATTGTATGGTTCAACAACAGTGTTGCTCACTTTGGGTGAAGGAAATACGCTGAAAGTGTTCATTATTCTATCGGGATACTCTTCACGTATTTTCGCGATCAAAAGAGTTCCCATTCCAGAACCGGTGCCTCCTCCGAGAGAATGACACAGTTGGAACCCTTGCAAACAATCGCAGTTCTCAGCTTCTTTACGAGTAACATCCAGAACTGCATCCACTAATTCAGCTCCTTCAGTATAATGTCCCTTCGCCCAATTATTTCCTGCACCGCTCTGACCGAAAATAAAATTGTCTGGACGGTAAAGCGCTCCGAATGGACCTGATCGGGCTGCGTCCATTGTGCCTGGTTCCAAATCGAGCAGAATTGCTCGTGGAACGTAATTGCCGGCTTTTTATTTTAGAATCAGTTTCTTTGCATTTTATCTATTCACAACTTACCGTTTGCCTCATTGAAATAAACGTTTAATCTTTCGAGTTGAACTTCAGTATCTCCGACGTATTTTCCAGTTGGATCGATGCCGTGTTCATCGGCGATTACCTCCCAGAATTTGCATCCGATTTGATTTCCACATTGACCAGCTTGAACGTGAACGATTTCTCTCATCTTCACCGATAAACGAAAGTTTCGCAAAATCACAAGTGTAAATGCAACGGAAACGAAAGTGGCAAAGTTTGAATCAAAAACGCCTTTAAATATGCAACGTGAAACGTGAGCAGAAAAGCGACTCCGAAAGCAGTCGTTATCTATTAACTGAGTTTAGAAACGCAAAACTGAATCAGTTGTGACTGTCGTCGCCAATCGAGAGAACGTCGAACCAATTCTGAATGCAACTAACTTTTCCCGTCACAAGTTTTTGATTCGAACGATTCTGCGAAACAAATATTTGCTTTTCGAAAAATGACACGGAAACTAAAAACGGTTGTAACGACGTTTTTGAATTTGCTGCAGTCGCCGATAAAGTGCAACTCAAACGTCGCTGTTCGCAATTCCCTCCTAATTTAATTAACAATTTTCAAGCATTCAAACTGAAATACACCTGTTTTCAACAAATAAGAACCGCTCTAACGATATTTGTGGGCTTAATTATCTTTTTATGAGCCGTGTTCCAACAATGAGCTCGCATTCGATTCGTTCACTCCGTTGAATCCCTTTTTCTTTTTCGGTCTGTGTTTTATCAGGAAGCAAGAATGCGAAAACGTTGCATGCGATTTGCGATTTCTATTATCTTTTTTCGAAATGTGAAACTTTAACCGTTTTTTCCACGCAATTGTTTGTCATCGAATTGATAAACAACGAAACACAATATAATTAAGCTTTCACTGGAATGCATAGCAAATGTGTTTTCGGTGAAATCATTTCCGTTGCTAACGAGTACTTGTGAATTTCAAACTGAGCACTCATCTCTGCAATATATTTTAAAAACAGCACTTGAAATAACTGTTGCATACAATAGTTACGCAACTGACTGCAAGTGCACTACGAGTGTGTGCTGTGCTGTGCTGTGCTTGATAATTGAGGAGCTCAGATGCAATGAAGCGTTGATTCACCGCTTCAATGTTAAAACAGTGAAACTTTTGTTTTCACGAGACTGGCTGCTGTTGCTGTGCTAAACATTCGCTGAGGTATCACTGTTTTCTTAGAAACATATTTGTATTTGTATAACTGTTTTCGCAAACTTTGTACCTCAAACAACATTGCCAAAGCCAATAACATCTTTTGTTTGATGCATAAACAATAGAATGTTTTGCAGTACTCGAAAGCTAATATCAGCAAAAGTTTTTAACGTTCAAAATACAGGAATGTTGACATTGAAATAAAAAAGTAAAAACTATTTTAAAAGAAAACTAAATTTTGCTGTTTTTTTTACTCGCGACAGTAGTGTCGTAACCAGTAACAACAGTGGCATCTTCGCCCATCGATGTCTTCTTTTTAGTTGTCATAACGAACACACCAGCAATCACAATCACGATGAGAGTTACGCACAGAACTGATCCAAATACCACTGTTAACATTGCAGCTGAAAAGCATTCAAAAATGTCAGCTATTTTCTTCGTGTATTTCTTGTTGTTTCCATCCCAAAAGTGCACTTCTGTGGGATCTACGTACAGCACTGTAGACGGTTTGCGAGGACCAGCAGTGTACGAGATGGCCTCGCATTCACCCATACTATACAGCAAATCGTTTGACACATCACTCGGTGGTGGAATTTTATGTAACTGCATGCAGTTTTCCAGGTTACTATCCTTGTCAAAATCACAAGAGATTACTTTGTGGTGAGTATTTTTAAAAACAAGAATTATTTTACACGCTGAACCTTCGATACAGTAACAAGTCATACAACCGATTGCATCATCGTCGTTCAGAGTGATCCCAAAACGTATAGTGTAGTCGTTTAATGACGACTTATTGACGAGAAACGGATTATTTTCACCTGAGTAGACAAAAATATCTTGGTCCTTTCGAAACAAACATTTATTAATGCGTTACACTTTAATGAAACTTACTTTTATAAAAAGATAGCCTCCGGATTTGTCGTTTGAAAAAATACAACCAGCATCGATATCACTCTCCAAATTCGGCCACTTGTCGTGAATTTTTTGAACATTTAAAAATTCTGTTGTTTGTAAATTATACTCGAAAAAGTGATCGCTAGTGAACAAATAAACCTGCTCCGGATTCTTCTCAGAACCCACTGCAGCATCCAGAGTTGTTTTGTAGGCACAGAAATCTTGTTTGCGGTTCTACGTCAGTACATTGGAGTAAAATTGTGTTTTTCTGAGTTCTATGTACTTACCTGAAGTTCGTCCATACATTGAGATGAGAAGAGTTTGTTTAATATGATCAAAATTATCAAATGATTATTCATGTCTTTTGCGGTTTGAGAAGTTCTTTTCCTTTACTTCAGTTTTAATCGCGCGAATCGCGTGAATGACAATAATGTGTTGGTTTATACTTTACTATCATTGTTTCAATTACTTGGTATGAAAAAGTTTTATTCACAGTGTAAGTTTCAATAGTAAATGTCAGTTGAATTTATGAAAAATTGCGGATGTAAAATCATCATAGAGTTATAAAAAGTTTGATCGCATTTATCGTAGAAATAAAGAGAGAACATTCCAAATCAAAAAAGTTATTTGATGAGTGGATATGTAGGAGAAGTCATAACACCGCAGTTATTGTCTTTTTGGCTCATTAAAACATATCCATCATTACCCCAGTGAGTTGACCACGAATTTTTGATTAACCAATAATCTTTGCCATAAAGTGTTCCGTAACCAACGGCTAATACTTGGTGATCCAAATTATCTGGTTTATTACCACACTTTGGTTCGTAATAAATGCCGTTTGCATAGAAACTCAAAGTTTTATGTGATGCGTCAATAGCCACAGTGACAGGTCCGTTTTTGTAAATAGCCAATTTCAGTGCAGATGGACTGCCTGAAGTAACATTCACGAATCCTTTGAGTTGAACAGTCTTTTTAACTTTCTTATCGTGACAAAAGCCGTCTTGTCCTAAATAATTGCCGTACTCGTCATCAGTTGCTAAACCGCCAGCTTTCATTATGTAGCTGTAAGCTCGGAAATCTTCTCCACCATCACATCCATTGTTTTGTTGATTCCAACTACAGTCAATTAATTGTTGTTCCGAAAGACTCACCAATTTTCCAGTTTTAACAAAATAAACACCTTCAATAGTGCCTGTTGTACCGAAACTCCAACATGAACCACACACAGCTTGATCTTTAACTGGATTCACAGCTCCCAAAAGTCTCCAGTCCCACTGATCAGGAACTTTGGTAACTTTTTCGGTAAAAGCATGACCACCGTTATATCCTTTAGAAACGAACCTTCCTCTTAAAACCGATAATTCTTCATCTGTGAAGTCAGCTAAGTGATTAATCTTTAAGTTGTACTGTTTCAATTCTCTGTTCTTTGAGTGAATAAAACGATAATTATGTCGGAAAATTGATTTTCTGTATTCTTGATGAGTTTCATTGTGATAAACTTTGTTGTGCTTTTCTTTGAATTGCTCAAAATCGTCATCGATATGCGTGAAGTGGTTTGCGATAAATTCTTTGATTGGATTGTGTGTTGCGACGTGCTGAACACCAGGACCAGGAAAGCCACGGCACGTGTAGTTCAATGCAACGTCAAATATGGAATCAGCGAGAGGACCTTTGGAATAATGGTTGTACACGAGTCTGTATTCGTCATAGTGAGAACCAAGCAGTGAATCATAACCTTTCATGTAATATTGGACAGGAATTGGCTCATCGTTGTAATCGTCTCGGGTCAACCAAAATGAATATTCGTTTTTCTTCTCACCATTGACAACAACATATGTCCAGAGTTCACAGTCATCGTCAAAGAACGAGTACTCAGAATATGGACACCGAGACGATCCTTGATACTTGAATTCAGATAGATCTGGAAGTACAGGTTGTGGCTCTACAGCTGTTTCGTTGGTTCCTTCAACTTTAAAACAAACTCGCTGAGGATCACCGTTTGTATCGACCATATATGCGATTTTATAATTGACACCATTTTCGTGTTCTTTCGTCAAATCAGCTCTTTGAATGGTGAGCACCAAATCGCCGTAATAATCAACTCTACTGCGTCGATTGCTAATATCGTAATACGCAGTAAACGGTTCGTTGATCTGAGCGTATGGCAAAAGCAATACTCCGCTAACCGTGTAATCGTGATCGAACGACGGCGGGCTCTGATGGCGCTCTTCGTTTGTGCATTTAATTACACCTGAACGATTATAAAAAACATTAAATTCTGTGATAAACATTTTAGTAACTTACCTACAAAAAGGAGAAGAAAACAAACCAAACTCTTCATTGTGGAAACAGTACTTGAAATGAAGGATCACAAACTAGAACCGTACTTTTAAAGTGCTTTCTTATCAGCGATGACTCTTTTTATCCGATGATAACACACAAAACTCAAACTGCCTTTGTTCTGCAGTTTCAATCTTAAAATTTAATTGAATACAGTGATTGTTGTAGTTGAGAGACATATTATCATACAAAGCAACGGTTCGCAAGAAATCATTTTACTAACAATCGCTCCAATACAAAATAAATCGATAAGAATTAGTGAGAAACAATGAGTGGGCTTATTCTGTTATCGAGTGTATGTACTGCAAATTGTTGCAAAGAATTAACTAACTCAATTCTCTTCTGCGTCGTCGAATTGACCTGGAACTACTTCCATTGCTTCTTCACCGTCGTTATCCCCAACACCATTATTTCTGTCTACACCTAAACTGCTCTCAGCTTCTGCGACGTTGTACTCAATGCGAATGTTGCGGTAAGTGTCTCCACCAAATTGTTCAGCGTCGTTTGGATCAAAAGAGTCGTCGTCGTCATCTTCCTCAGATACAGAGTCATGTGGATCTGGATTCAATGTTTGACATTCCGAGATTACTTTGAACAATAATTCCAATTTCGAAATATCATCAGGAACGAGGTGGATCTCAGTGACACGTGATGATTCTTCTATTCAACAAACAATAAATGATCGTTAATTGTGTTTTAATGAAATCATCAATTCTCAGTTAAAATCAGATAAAATAGTTATCACACTGTTTATTACTTCAAAACATCAGCTCTCTCTTTTCAAACTCAAAACTTGCATTCAAAAAATCTAAAAGATATACAAATTATTATTTTAAAAAGCGAACGCATTCGACGTCAATTTACAAAAATGAAAATATTTTTATATTTTCTAGTAAATAAAACTATTCTTAATATATTTGGTAAATCTGTGTATTATTTTAATAAAATCTGAGTTATTTTCTTCTGTACAACACGATTAATTCCCATTTCGCTTGCTACATGTCGACGATGGAGAATGATTATTGACCGCTTGAACCGGCGACACCTTCGACTTTGTTCCGCGAGAAGAAGATGATGACGACACGAATTCGTTAGCAAACTCGCTCGAATCCATTTTTAAAATATAAGGGATTATGCTATCAATGTGCACGCTTCCAATCAAACCAGAAAAGAATAATTCTTCTGTGATTGATGACAACAAAGTACGGAGAGGCATCAAACGCAACAACAACTTCGAAAAACGGTTCAAGCTTTCCTCGCTGTTATTCTCAACAATATAGTTTCTCAATTCTTGCACACTTTTCTCCTGAAATTTCTCAATTTGACGCGCGCTCAGCATCTGAGTGATACCGAGGTTTTCTGGACTGAAGAGAACAATCGCTTTCAGGTACGCGTATTCGTGATCGTTCACATTCAAACGCTGCAACGAGTTAACGAAATCTTGCAGTTTACAAATGTAATCAGTCACTTGTTTAACACGATGAACGGAAAGCTTATCTTGTTGAAGGGTAGTCTGCAAATGTGTTACGATTGCAGAAAGAATTGTAGCCAAAGACATGACTTGTGAACATTGGGCTAAACCGAGTACAAAAAGCTGACACCAACAACCACGAATCAGTGAAGTTTGCACGTCAATTGACATCAGCTGAAATGCTTGAATCGATTGTGTCCAATGAACAGAAAGGAAAAGAAGACGAGACGCGCTTTCACATATATACTGCAAAGACAGAAAAGTGGACGATCCCGTATTTGGCGGCGTTAGACTAAAATTGAAGTGTTGCTCATTTAGTAGTGTGCCTTCAATTTCGAACAAATCATCATTTTCTCCTCCATGACCAGTAGCTGCGTAATCAATTGCACCAAATAAAAGAGCCGTGTGCTCGGATCCGAGACCAGCTCCACAAGCGATCTTTGCCATCACATCAAACGCTGCTTTCGAAATGGTTAAATTGTTTTTGCTTTCAGCGTCCACCGACTGTTTTGACATATTTATTGGTTTCGAATCACCGGGAAATGAATCAATTAAATCATTGTTTCGCGACTCTGGAGACGCGGCACTTGTCACCGCAGCGGCTACTTGCTTTAGTGCCACTAAATTAGAGACCACATTTGCCAGCGTGCTTAAATCTCCATTACTTGTAGAGGAAGCATTCGCACCATCTAAAATAAGTGAGTGCTGACTACTATCTAGCAGTGAACTCAGTTCTTCACGACTCGACATTGATGGCTTTGGGTAAATAGGTCTCGGATGCGATGAACTATTAAAGGGAGTTGAAGTACTTACTCCACTTGCACGCAAATTTAACATAAGGTTCGAATTATTTGAGATTTGGTTGTTTGGAGAGTGTTCCAAAGCAAGTGGCTTCCTTTCTGGCTGACAGTGATCAGCACGCATTCCCATTTGCAGACACTTCTGCAACCGACAATATTGACATCGATTCCTATGATGCTTAGTCACTTCACAGTCTTTGTTCGCGCGGCAAACATAACTCAACTGTTTGCGAACACTGCGTTTGAAGAATCCTTTGCATCCCTCACACGAAATTGCACCATAATGACGCCCGGACGCTTTATCACCGCAAACGATACATAGTTCAAGCAATTTCTTGTCCATAATACCGAATGGGTTCTGACTCTGAGAGGCGGCGACATAACCAACAGTAGACGGCACTGAACCTAAAGGCGGTGGTGACTCGATCCGCATCTGATCGTCGTCAGGACTCCTTTCCGCCCACTCAGAACCCGAGTTTTCGGGCGAGTTGTCGTATTCGAAGGACATTCCGACAACAGCACTCGGAGAAGTTGGAACACTTATATACTCAGTCTCTGGATCGCGACTATTACCTTCGCCTCCACTTGGAGGACTAGGAGGCTCGCACTTCAAAGGCGTTAAACTATCAGGTTTCACCATAATTCAGCGCGTACAGCATATAATGTCTAAATTACTGTCCACACAATTGTCCGTAAAAACGTTGGAGAAATAAAACAGAAGGCAGTCAAAGTAAGTAACATTCACTGAGTATAAGGGACGTCCTCCTCTTCGAGTTTAAATAACTGAAATCGAGGTACAAGAAAAGAGACAATTATTAGCAGAGACACAACAAAGTTCCAGGCATTGAAACTAAACAAGGAAAGCCTTCTGCGTTATTTCCCCAAACTAAGGATCTTTCCTCAACGAATGCCTGGATTAATGTCACTCATTGTGAAAGTAAAAGCAACACCTGTTACACTGTTACACCTTTCCTCCTCAAGATTAGAATTAAGGTCACGCGAGGCAACTCACCAGATTCGTCGCTTTCGTTGCCGTCGCCTCCCTCATCGACCATCAAATAGAGACACTCTCGCGGAAAGTGATTCAAGTCCTTCGATACCGCGTGTAGAGCGATATTCCGGTACTCCAACGCAAACCCGCGCTCGTCGTCCGTTAGCCAACACAATCTACGACAAGCAAACGGTCATTTATTCGCTAATTTACAAACACACAACACAACCTTTGCTTCGAGTAAAGGGTACTTAAAATGGAGGCAACAATCAAGGACTAACCTTGGCTGCCGCTTCAAGTGTTGACGCTTCGACTGTTTTCGAAACATGCAACACAGCATTTCGAGCCTCAATTTAAGGTCGAGCAACGGTCGAGCAGCGAATGAATGCGTACCTATTTTCGGCGATTATTAACGTTCCTTTTCCAAGTTCACGTTCTTTATGAAATGCTGTTGTATTCGTCTCCACGTGTTTTGTCACCTCTTCTTCTGGTCTATCGACACGCAACAACGTAACCATAGTTCGCTCAGTGATGTTCTTTGTGCACAAACAGCAACAGTGCACCAACTGCCAGTCCAGTGATCGCTGCGTCAACCTTTAACCTATAACATGGCTACCGACAGTTCTAGCACAATGGCGCCCTCTCACGACCGCCGCACCCACACGTTGTCGGGGCAGCTGTCCCCAATTGACCTCCGCTAATTTTGCTCTACTGTTGCGTACTCATATTATCTCATTCATCTAACGTCACAACTTTTGTTTGTGTGTCATTTGAAGCCAGCGGTCAGAGAGTGTAACGAAATGAGCCACTGTGACCTTGCGTCCACCAATCGCAGTGAGCCTTTGACCCGAAAAAGAAGCTCTGCCCTCAAAGGCAGCGCATCGGTGACGTCCTCGATCATTGTCCGCATTCACCTTTCCGGTCAATTCCGCACACCGCACTCTTCGTCGCCTTCGCGCATACATATTTTTCGATGATCTGCAACCGATTTCGCGGTCATAAATCGGCATTTCGGAAGCCGTAGTCAACATTCACAATAAATCTCAAATAACTCCGCAGTTGTGTTTGTAATTGATTTTTGTCGCAATACAAGGCATAAAGCATTAACAGCGACAACTCCTCCCTTGTTCACGACTACGCTATGACTTTCTGGCAAACATTGCGCGACGGCAGCGGTTCATTATTCCGCTGCGTGTTCGCTTATCGGTCCGAATGTACAATGAGATTGTTGCGACAATTATACTGCTGAGGTGTCTTTGCTGTCATAAATGCCCGTTGTTCAAATGATTCCCAGAAATGGTGGCGAAAGAGCAAACTTCAATGCGAAACGGAGTTTTTTGATTAAATGATAAATTTGTTGTGCAATCAATGTTTAATGAACAGTGAATGTTTTGATGCGACGGTGTTACATTTGCAAATCATTACGTTGCATACACACACTAATGTAAATGGACCGCAGAGCAGTACTCACTGGCGACGTTCGCTCATCGATGATATTAATTGCATAAATTTATTCGAAAGCAGACTGCACACGCTTCACTGACGCCGACATTGCGGCGTTATAAGCGATATGAAAGAGGAACTGTGTTGACGCCGATGTACGTGTGTGTGTGCTTTCAACAGTTACTCAAAATTTTCAATGCAATTATTCTAAAAGTGTTCATATTCGTCACACGACGATTCAATGCATTCCAAATGATCGCCGCGTTCACTTTGAATGCAGATAACCTTCGTTTAACATTTATACACTTTTTGAATGAATGCAAATTGAAAAGTTAGTGAGTAAAAAAGTAAGGGTACATTTAGCAATACAACCCTCACCCAAATGAACATCTCACCTTTTATCTACAGAATCAGTGTAAAACTTTATTGCGATTTTAACTCTTTCGTTGCGATGCGAAACTACGCACGAAAAGCGAGTTAGGAAATGTGCTGATAATTTAGTGCCGCTTTTTTCGCTTGCGACATTCATTAAAAGAAATGATAAAACATTTCTCGGCGACAACCTCGACGACAGACTCTTTAATTATTGCAGAAAACATTCGCAGCAACGAAATAAACTTTGAACTAAATTAAACGCGAGTCTAGTTTTTAGAAACGATTTGCTTTGTATTTGAATAAAGTCGCGAAAAACAAAATTCAAATCAAATGTAATTATATGCGAAAAAGTGAAGAGAAAAGAAGGACAATATTTTTCAATGAACTGTACAACATCACAGTTAATGCATCCATTGTCACTGCACGCAATTGTTACATTCATTGTATTTCAAATTAACTCTTATTTAGGAAAGTGTCACCAAATAAACTTCATTTGCATTCACATGCTCTGTGAATTTTCAATTCAATACATAACGAGTTTATTGCGTTCGCAAATTCCCGCATCGTTCGCTTGTTTATCGTACTTGCAAAATGAAAGGGAAAATTTCCGTCAAAATGTTGAAAAGTAAAACTTTTTGATAAAAATAGTGACTTTCAAATAACCTGTTTCACACAAAAAGTTATATCACATTTCACAATGTAAACTGTTCTTTGCAGCATTCAAACAGTTACAATGATTGAATAAAATAAACACTGGATGAACTTTTTAAACTGATATCCGTTTATCACAATTTCACTCGAAATTTTACTTTCAAATTACAAATGTCTAACAAAAAATTTTATGTAAATATGAAAATACCTTCAAAATTTTTAATGAATACAAAGTTTTCAATTTCAAAAAGTAATCATAACATTATTTGAACGTTAAAGTTACTTTTACAAGTCTTTAAAACAATTAAAATCACAATGAATAAAGACTACTGAACTGCTGATTTTGTATTCAATTTAATCAGCCGCATCTACGAGACTCACGCGAGACATTTTTGAACATAACAAACACTCTCGACTCTTCGCTAATTAACAAAAGCTGTACTCAACGTGAACCCTAAAATGTCGAATACTCTCAGGGTAACTCTAGCCATGTCCGGAATTTTCCTGTTTAAAGTGGAAAAATCACGCGTCTAACTTTACGAATTATCTAATACAGTGTAGAAACTATGGTTGAAGAGAGATTTGTCGATGTAACGTTAGAGTGTGAAGACGCTCTCTAAAAGAACACAAACTAGTGCTGTCGACCTGTTCTCTTTACTTCAAACAACTGCTGGAATCAAATCCTTGCAAACATTATAAATGCACATTTTTCATTTAACATTTTAAAATCAATTTGTGTTAATCAAAACTTGCGCAAAAGTTTTTGCGGCTACTTGTGAGTTTACTATGCGTCGATTGTGGAACATATCGTCACAAATTGTCAGTATCATCATCATCGTCATCAACATTTCTCGTGGACACCGGAGTTATTTAATCTACAGTTATGTAATGTACAGTGTGTCTCATAGCAAACCGCGATTGTTTTTGAGTTGTTATACAAAAATGACAAATACAGTGAAACTTGTCCTGAAGACGACTTGTATTACGAGACCGCTTTTGTCAGTCCCCAACGGTGGTCTTGAAATGCAAGTTTTACTGTAGTATTCGCACTCAAACAATTGCAGTTTGCTATGAGACGCACTGTATATGTGGTATGTATAACTTTGCAAAAACAACAACACGCATAACTTTGCGTGTGCGAATTTAAACAAAAGGATACAGATTTTCCCTAAACGTCATTATCAATAACATTTCTTACCGTTTATGAGGCACAAGCGACTCATTTGAACAATTTCAAAGTTTTTAGAGAATTTTGTGCATGTAACTTTGCAGTTCAAAAACGATCCCCGAAACGTCAACACGTGTATTGCAACTTCAAAGCAAAATGTCGACGACAAAATATAAAAAATTAAAAGTCTCCAAAAATAGGAAAAAGACATGGAGAAAACACACAAACATCGATGAAATTGAAGAATTTCTGGAAGATAAACGTTTGGAAGAAAGAATTGGGTATAGTAATAGTTGTTACGATAACAAATCAAATAATTTTTACGATTACAGGAAAACCGAAGAAGATTCAAATAAACCCCTGTTTTTCATAGAAAAGTGTGGAGATGTTGTTGAAGATATAGATACTGTTGAAAAGTGTGATGACGAAAAGAAAAAGAAAATATTGACGACTAAAGATATTGTGAGAGATTTGAAAGTGCATAAATCTTTGAAGTCAACGTCAGCTGTGAAACCAATGTTCAATTCAAAACGTTGTGCGCCACAAATTCCGAAGAAATTGAAAACTAAGAATTTAGCAAAAAGGGTTGAAATGAGTAAAAATCATATCGAGAAAGCGAAGAAACAAAAAGCTGCTCAATTGGAGGGTATTGACAATCCTGCCTTTTATGATCTGTGGAACGAAGCTGAAGAGAAACACAAGTCCGACAGTGAAATGGAAGAGCTTGAAGAATTGCAAAAAACGTTGATTGGTAAAAACAAACCAAAGATTAGCGCTTACAGATTTCAAAAGTCATCACTACTTCCAGCTGTTGAAGTACCACATCCAGGAACTTCGTATAATCCATCTTTTGAGGACCATCAAGATTTGCTTCAAAAAGCTCATGAAATTGAAGTTAAAAAAGCAAAGGAAGAAGCTCATTTAAAACGAGTTTTAGATGATTTTGTACCCGAAAAGTATGACCCAGATAAACAGTGGTTAGAAGAGATGTCTCAAGGACTGAATGAACCGGAAGAAAAAGAGGAGACAGGGTTAAATGAAAGTAATCAAGTGTTGATTCCCAGTTCTTTGAAAACTACAAAACGGAAATTGAAAGCTCAGAGGAGAAGAGAAGAACGACAAAAAATTATTCAAGCTGAAAGTAAAGCTCGGAAAGAAAAGAATCAACTAAATAATCAAATTTACAATTTGAAAAAGTTTGAAAAAGAAATTAAAGAAGCAGAAGAAAAGTCTAAAAGGAAACAGAAGTTAAGAGACGAAAAACGTATTGCCAAAATGTATACACCTCGTATAATTAGCAGACACAAATTTGAACAACCAGAAATTGAGTTCAGTCTAAGTTCAGAAGTATCAGGAAATCTGAGATCAATTAAAACAGAAGGCGATCTGCTGGAAGACCGATTTGCAAGTTTACAAAAGCGTAATATAATCGAACCAAGAGTTCGCATTTTGAAACATCGTAAAAAACATGTTAAATATTTTGTTAAACGCCATTGTCGTGAATGAGTTCACACGAGACAAATTTCACTTTTGACAAGAAAGTGAAATGTAATAAATTGTTGAAAATTTTCAGTTTTCACGTGATTTGTATTTAATTGTCGTTCAATTTTGGAACAAAATGAACCGTTTCTCAACTAGAGCATCGTTGTCGAGTTTTTCAAAGTTTGAAGAGTTTGTTGCTGTTACAAAGGCGAAAGATTTCATTGTTCGAATCGCTGACTTTCTCGAAAACAACCAAACACTTGTACTCAGTCTCCTCGCCTTTATTGCAATTGTCGTTTTTGTTGTTGTTGCAGCCTCGACTACAAACAGATTTTTTCAGCAATCAAGCAGAGAAGATGAAATTTTCATAAACAGTAACAGAAAAATTGCGAAAAAAGGCAATGTAAATGATACTGAATCTGTTGGTTCTGTTAGTTTAAAAACATATCCGATGTCTGTGAAAACGAAAGGTTCTGCAGGTTCTAGTAACAGTCCGGTTTGTGAATTGAAGATGACTTCAAAGAAAGATTCTGTTTCAAAGAATAAATCACAAAAATCGAATCGGAATGTTGCAAAAACAGATAATCCACAGAAGAGTTTTGTAGAAAAAGTAAAAAGTTTTACCAGAAATAAATCAAAAGAAACTAAAAAGTAAGGTACACGAGCCTTTGTGATTTAATAACACAGTTTAATAAATAAATTTATTTGAGAGGATAAAAGTTTCTCTATTTTCCGAACCTTCCTCTGTTGCAATGCCAACGTTTTCTAACGATTGGACAATGATAATTATTGCGATAAGCATCTCTCCAGAATTGGTTCACGTAATAAATATTCACCGAAAAGCCGTCATAGTAATCATCGTACCAGTTTCTTGGATAATAGCAGTTATCTTGACCGCGTATTAATTGTTGCTGCTGTTGTTGCTGTTGCATTCCGAATGGTCCCATTTGTTGTTGTTGTTGCTGTTGTTGAGATATTCCTCCAGGAGCGCATAAACCACTACCAGGTGCGAAGTAGTAACAACCATCATGACCAACTATTATCTGTTGTTGCTGCTGCTGTTGAAGCCCAAACGGTCCACTTTGTTGCTGCTGTTGTTGCTGTTGAACCTGTGGACGGACTCTGAAACCTCCGAGTCCGCAGTGACGTCCACCTGGTCCCCAATATTGCAGATGAAGGTTTCGCGGTCCGAAGTAGTAAGGACTGTAGTAGTCCCAGTCGTACGCATCGTCCCAAAATTGTGTGAGGTAATAATTATTAATGGAATATCCGTCGTAATAACGACGGAACCAATTTCGAGGGTACCAACAGCCATCATATCCAGCAACAAACTGTTGTTGTTGCTGCTGTTGCTGTTGGCCACCAAAACCAGATTGTTGTTGCTGTTGCTGCAGTTGTCCCCCAGGTGCACAGTAACCACTCGATGGATGGAAATAATAACAACCATCAGGACCCATGACAACAGCTTGTTGTTGTTGCTGTTGTTGTTGACCATATATTCCTCCTAAAGCAGCTTGTTGTTGTTGTTGTTGCTGTTGGAAGTTAAACCTAAATCCTCCGTAACCACAATGGTGACCTCCTGGTCCCCAAATTGGATACAAAATGTGGTTACCCACAAATCCAGGTCTGTAATAATCGAAATTGTACGCGTTCAACCAAAAGTTCTGCGAGTAGTAAGGATCAACGCTTAATCCATCGTAGTATCTATTATACCAATCGCTATAATAATAACAGCCGTCTTCACCAACATTCAATTGTAATTGTTGCTGTTGCTGCTGTTGTTGTAAACCTCCGAAACCCGCTTGTTGTTGCTGCTGTTGCTGCTGTAAAACTGACGGAAGTATTCCTCCAGGTGCGCACATACCGTAAGGAAGATGGTAACAACCATCTCTTCCAATTACCATCTGTTGTTGCTGCTGTTGTTGTTGACCAAATAAACCACTTTGTTGCTGCTGTTGCTGTTGCATTGCAACTTTGAACCCTCCGTAACCACATCTACCTCCAATACCAATGCCTATGTAAACGAGATTGCATGGTAATTTGTTGTCATTTAGAAATAATTATATACCTCCAGCTGGATATAAAGGAGACGATCCAAGTTGCAACTGTTGCTGTTGTTGTTGTTGTTGTTGCATACCTGCTAATTGCTGCTGCTGCTGTTGCTGTTGTGCAGCATATGAACCCACTCCACTATTTATGTATGGGTATGCAATTGGACGGTGAAGAAATGGTAAATAACCTGGTCGATGGAAATGTGGAGAATATGCGTTCACCCAATACGCTGGATCCGCGATGTACCCATTTATCGAGTATCCGTCGTAATATCTGTTATACCAATCGAATGGGTAATAGCAACCATCGTATCCAAGTTGCATTTGTTGCTGTTGCTGTTGTTGCATTAAACCTCCTAATTGCTGCTGCTGCTGTTGCTGTTGAGAAATGCCTCCGGGAGCACAATATCCGCTTCCTGGTGCAAAATGGTAACAACCATCGTGTCCTATTACAATTGCTTGTTGCTGTTGTTGCTGCTGCTGCATTCCTAGAGGTCCCATTTGTTGCTGCTGCTGTTGCTGTTGTTGTATTTGTGGTCGAACACGAAAACCTCCATAAGAACAATGACGTCCTCCAGGGCCCCAGTAATTTAAATGAAGTATTCGAGGTCCGACGTAATATGGATTGTAGTAGTCCCAATCATAACAATGATTCCAAAATTGTGATACATAATAGTCGTCCAAAGAATAACCATCGTAATATCGTTGATACCAGTTGTGTGGGTAATAGCAGCCATCATATCCAAGTAACATTTGTTGCTGCTGTTGCTGTTGTCCACCTCCGTAACCGTACAGTTGCTGCTGCTGTTGTTGTTGCTGAGAAATTCCTCCTGGAGCACAAATTCCAAGTCCAGCCGGAAAGTGGTAACATCCATCATTTCCGATGACCATCATTTGCTGTTGCTGTTGTTGACCTCCAAATGGTGACTGTTGTTGTTGCTGCTGTTGAAGTTGCATTGGTCGGCGAAATCCTCCGACACCGCAGTGAAAAGCTCCCCATCTATTTAAATATGGTAATCGATTACCTATAAATCCTGGACGGAAGTAGTCATAGCTGTACGCGTTTAACCAGAACTGATTAGCGTAATATGGATCGACAGAATAACCATCGTAAAATCTGTCATACCAGTCATAGAAATAGTAGCAGTTATCAAAACCACGGTGCACGAGTTGCTGCTGCTGTTGCTGTTGTAATCCTAGAGCAGACAATTGTTGCTGTTGTTGTTGCTGCAACATTAGCAATGGATTTATGCGGTATCCTCCTGGGGCACATATACCACTGGTAGGATGGAAGTAATAGCAACCATCATTTCCCAAAATTTGTTGTTGCTGTTGCTGCTGCTGACCACCAAATGCATTTTGCTGCTGTTGCTGTTGTTGCTGTACACGAAAACCGCCATAACCACATCTGGAAGGAATCCATCGTTTTCTTCTACTGTGACCCTTCTTTGAAGCACTCAATGCATGATCGAGTGATTTGAATTCTTTCGATTTGTTTTCAGATGGTCTATTAAAATGATCAAACAATTCATTTTCTTCGAGTAATTCTTCGACATCAGAGTCGATACTATTAATCTTCGAAAGATCTGAAAATTCTTCAGAACCTTTGAGTAAACTCAATCGTTCATTATTCTTATTCTCATTTTCTACAAAAGCAAAAGTTGTGCAAATTAATGCAACTATTACAATTATCTGTCTCAACATTATTCAATGAAGTAAACTGATAAGTGAACGTATGGTTGTTTCAAGACAACTTTTATTCATTTTTGCAGGAAATCGGTATAATTTTCTTAAAAGAAACATATGTATGTTAGATATTCTTGATTACGACATAAAATTTAACTCAATTAATTACAACATTTTGGACTTTTAGAATCTTAAAACAAGACATGTTAAAAATGTAATTCTCACGGTATGGAAATCAAATAATTATCGCCAAAAATTTGATCATAAAAAGTTGTTAACAGATAAACATGACGTCCGCATAATAAGCGAATGACAAAATGCGATATTTTCTCATGTTTCATTGTCGGATTAAATGTTTCTCACCGTAAATGAATAAAGTAGAATCCCTCAATTAAGGACACTCTACAAGGATTGGTATCGTCCGCATGATTTATTGAAAATTAGTGAATGCTTACTTCCGGAAAAGGACACAATCAACAATTGATGAGTATTTCTACTGTATCAAGAATATTGTGCAGTGAGGTACGGGGAACTCCTGAAGTACGGTCTTTTCGATCATAAACACTGGTGTCGTCCGCTCGATTTACTCCAATTGAAAACGGGACACTCTCAAATATGAAAGTTGATAGCATTTAAAGTCCGACAAAATTATTAGCACCTCTGAAGACATAACTAGTGTTGTAAATCGGACATCGCGAAATAACTATTTTCTCACGAGAAACGGAAAATTTGTAGTTTGTTTTGTAAAGCCAAAGGTTTTACAAAATCTTTCGCTATGTGACATTCTCGAAAGTCACTGCATTCGTCTTCAAACACTTTCTGTTA
>NCKV01000152.1:0-24992 GCA_003675905.2 Leptotrombidium deliense
GAAGATCGTCTGATCGTGAATTGGCAATCGAAATTGTTCGAAAGTGTCATTCACGCGATTGACAAATTGCATTCGCTTTCAGAATAATACGGAATTGATGAATTGTCTTTGTTTTATTTGTTTTTCGGCAGTGCTTATCATCGTTGCAATAATCGAGGTGCTTTTTATTTTTCAACGACAAACAAACAAACAGTTTCATTTATAAGTTGGTCGTTTTTCTCAATTGTGTTTTTTATTTGGCAAACAAATGAGACCGAAAAACGAATATCATCTGCATTGAAAGCCGAAGCTGCACAATGAATTCACGTCTCGCGACTTTGTTTTAATGGATGCTGTGTTCAGTCGCTTTTGCGTTCAAGTTTAATTGTTCCCAACTCGAACGATGAGAAAACTGTTCGTTGTGTTTTTGCAGATAAATGCTGTTCTCAATGAATCGGCAGCAAATGTCGATTAATATTTCGTTTCAAATTGAATGCCAACTTTGAAAAATGAATCTTTCCTTTTTTGCTAGAAAAACAGTTTCTTTTTTCGCGATGAATCTTTACTTTCAATTGTAGTTCTGTATTTAATTTCAAAATTTTCTTTCTTTTCTGTCACTTGTGTGATGTAGCTGATTTTGAAAAGTAGATTACTTTCAATAAGTATTAAATATTCAATTACGTTTGTATATCCAGATTACGCAAAAGGTATCAGTAAAAATTGCGCAACATTTATAATCTCTGTTTCGCATCTACATGTATTAACGTTTACAAAAAAATGTATGTCAAAAAAGTTGTTCTTTGCTGTGTTGTTGAAAGCAAAAACGTTGCACACGTAAACTGTGAGATACAATTAGGCTGTCATTTCTCACATCTTTCACGCTAATAATGTGCACCGAAAATACGGCTGCAGACGTAAACTTTGATAAATCCGCATCCCTTTTTCTGTTTAAATAACTGTCACGATTGATTGCGAGATGCAAACTTTTTTGCGTTACTGTACATTCATTCATCCGTTTGCCTGTAAAATAATGCATTAATGTTGTAATGCATTTACATTTTGTTTTATTCAAAACTTAATTTAAAAAAGGATTTCGCAAAAAGTGTGAAACAATAAATTCGAAATGAAACAACGTCGGTTTTAAACAAAGGTTCGCGAATGAAGCCAATTTCATGTGAAAGAATTTGTCAAGTTTTGAAGAAAATAGCGCATTACAGTTAACACGTATAACGGTGGTTTTAAAAGCTCGCGGAAAAAGTTTGAAGGATTTATTGCTCTTTAAAGGTGTTTATTTGTAAACAAAAGCGAAGAAAGATTCGTTACGAGTAAACGAGCAGTACTTTTTTCACGTGATCTGAGCTTTAACACCATTTATATAGGTAAAAAGCATTTTGAAGTGCACTTCACCGAAATGAATGCTGAAAAGTGTCATTGCTTATAGAGATGAATGTCAGTGTTGCATCGACGACATGCAAGCCTCAATGTTCTTCCGAGTCTAGTACAAAATTCAGTGTATTCTTGTCGTTGCTATCGACGCGCTTTGTTTACCATAAATTTCGCTGCAGTTCCATCAGCCTCACTGAACACACACACACTTCCGTTTCATATTCAATGTGCCCTCAGCTAGCCGAGAGCTCATTTTTAATTGAACGTTACGAAATGACACTAATTCATTGCATCTCATTATTCAATTTGAAATGAAGCATCGAATTAATATTTACGTTACGTTACAAGCGTATTTTATGTCATACTATTCGATGTCGAGTTGTGTGACACACGGAAACCATTTTTAATCATTCACCTAATTTATGAAATATGCATATGAAATACACTCACGTCTCCCATTACCAAGCATTACTTATTATTATATTTTTGTGCGTAGAGTTCGCAATGAGAAACGAAAATAATAATAAACTTATTGCCTAATAATTACTAAAATAAACTCAGGCTAACATTAATAATAGTGCACTCTAACTATCAAATATTCTTTACGACGAAAATTACTAAATTATGCCGAATACGAAGCAATAATTTGTACGAATGAATCGTAAATTTTGTAGTTGTAAATTACAACTTGCTATTAAATTTTTATGTTTTTGCGTCTCACCAAATGTTCGCGGAATTTTTTTTCTCAAAGCGTTCATTCACAAAACACTACAAATACTGAAATCACCTTTTAGTTTCAGCGAAATTGAACGCAACCATTTTAAGTGAATTTATTAAATTTGACGTTTGATTGAATAGAATATTCAATAGCAGTCAATGTTATTCGAAAACTAACTGCAAAAGTTTTGAATTACGATCGAACAAAAATTTTATTTAAAGGCTCTACTAATTCAATGAAATGCTTTTAAAAGTTTTTTTAGCTCGAATTGAAGCATATCGAATAACGAATAAAAGTGAATCTCAACTTTCATTCAATTCCTTGACTGAAAAATGTATGTCAACGTTTTATTTAAATTCCTCATTTGCATTTTAAGTATTCAAAGCATTTTCGTACAATTAATTTATCTTTCAAAATCGATTTATTCAAACAAAAATCCAAAAAAGTTTACTTGTTAAAAAATTCGATTCTGGTATGTCGAATATTCGACGTTCGAAGTTATTTCAAAATATGACTCCATATGTAACTCAAAACCGTCCAAGTTATTCATTTTAATATAGTCTCAGGTTTCCATATTTTGTACATTGAATCAGAGCTACAAAAACGGTGAAACGTTTTGACAATTATTGTTATTCAAACGTTGCACAATGTTCGAAGTGACATGTCACATGCATATAACGAATCATGTAAAATTGATTTTAAATTACAAATGTCTTTGAAATCACATTTTAATGTGACATGAATTGAAAAAATATTCTCCGACAAATCATTTCAAGTGAATACAATACAGCATTGAAATATGAAGTTATTTGCTACACTCTTTCCTTTTAGAATATTTCAAGTTACACAGCAGAATTTCACAGCATCAGAATCAGCATCAACATAAACATAAACAAAAAAATGAAATGAAAATGAAAAGTGCAGTAAAAGTGATAAAATAAAGGAAAACGATTTGCAGCCAATTTGTATCAGTTTGATTGACAGGTACACAGCACGCAATGTACAATGGATACACGAAACAAAGCCATGTTTTACATGTAATCCAGGAACACGTCTTTTCGTTCCTTTACATGTAATATTCTGTATCTGAAAACTAGTGGATTGAAACGTAGAGTGACGAATTGGTTACAATTGTGACAGCGAATGGTGTTGCATTAATTTTCAATTCGAATGAATGTCTGTTGAACGAAATTTTTGCTTGACGTGTGCAAAAGCGAATATAAACGGACTTACAATTCGCAGTGATGTAAGAAACAAACGAAAAATGGTTTTGAATTAAAAAGAGCAGTGAACTGAATGCGGACACAAACGTGATGTGTTACAGTGAAGTACCTTTTAAGGCCGAGTGTTGAAGTTTGATTTCGCATGATTGCAAAAAAAATTGCCACAAAAAACGGAAATAGTTGCACTTTAATCTTTACAGAATCTTGTTCTCAGTAATCTTGTAAAAGTATTTTTACACTAATATATATTAGAAGTAAAGCTTTGCTTTTTAAAAAGCGTTCAAACCGTCGAGTGCACTGAAAAAGAATAAAATCTTATTGAATGTATTCTTCATGAATGACTGCAACATTTGACCGAAAATAACGATTTTTGCTGTCAGCATCCACAATTTTATACTTTTTGTCACAATTTTATTCAACGAATCAATCGGTTTTGCAAATTTTTCGTAACAAAATTCAACCTCTTCAATATTTCTTGAATGTCTTTAAATTTAAAAGAAATATTTGATTTTAAATGAAATTCAAATAGAAACACGACTCAAATGGATCGTTTATGCATCGAATGTTACATAAAAAGTTGGCTGTGAAAATAATTGAAAAGCAGTGAATGCGTGTGAAAAGCTGAAATGTTTGAAATGAATGTTTGTCGCTGAACAGACGAAACGAAGAAAGAAGAGATGTGTGTTGTGAACGTTAGCATCTTTTTTATATGTTACTGTTAACCTTGAAAAATGTTCTTATTTTTGACGCAACGCGAAGAAAGGCCTTAAAATATATTTTCCATTCAAATGAGAGCACCGAATGCATCTTTTCTTGAAAAGGCGAGTGTTGAGCGATGTAATTCATCGCAGCTTCTTGAAGATCGCATCGCTTTCGCTTTTGCAGCGCGTATCGCTCGCAATCACTGGTCGAGTTTCTCTTACATTGCATCCTTTTTTGTGTGACACTAATGATTCGCAATGCGATTCATTTCTTTAATTCACTCACGAATCGTACATTAAAATATGCTTTATTATCGATGACGCTCATTAAATCATCGCTTTTATTTAAATATTAAAAAATTATTTTCTGCTATTTGCAACATAACGAATTAAGTGAAACTTTGCAAACGCAAAACTTCCGTTTCAAAGCTATAATTCAAACTGTAATTTCTTTATTTTTACTCTTTATATTTATATAATAAATGGCTTTTTAAGACTATTTTGCAGAAAAAAGAAATAAAAATTTGAATGCAAATGACTCGAAAACGAAAGATGGGTTTGGCTTTCGAGAATTCATGCGAACTTAATCAAAATGCACACACTTCTAATTGAAAGCAAGAGTGGCCTGAATTGTGCATTCAAAGTATCATGATTGCAGTGTACGAGGAATCGCAGTGCCTGTGCGAGTTAATAATTGACTGAATATCGAAATGAGAAACAAATTTTGTGTCTGTTCTCGAAACACACGCGAAGACACGATTGTATTCTTGATTGTCAGTTTCATATGTAAAAATATGGAAATAAATAACATAATTTATATAATGCTCGCAATACTTTCTAATTACCTTAATTTACATGTGAAATTTATTCAAATTCTATAATTTTCCGGTAATTGTATTAAACGCAAGAATTGAGAAATATTGAATGCCGTTTTTTGCGAGTGCGTAACATTTTCAGTTTCAGTTACATAAAAACGAATTTATATTCCTTATATTTATAGACGTGACATTTTTGGCACAGAAATCAATTTAGTCTCTCAAAAATTGTTACAAAACAAAGATTACAACTGAGCGACACTTGAAATAATTGCGAGTAGCGCTTCTTTTTTAAAAGTTATTTAAAAAATAACTAGATATATTTTTGTTTCGAAGCGTTTTCGCCAAAAGTTATATATTGTCGTTTTGGAAATGCTTTAGATGCGCAGTGAATGCGTAATAATAATCGCAAACTAAAAATGAACTCATAAATTAATGTGCCGCAAGTTAAAGATTCCAGTGCCACATTCGAGAGTAACAAGCAGCATTCCAGAAGCATTTTGTTCACACTTTCAAATGATACACTTTTTCTGCCGAATCGTCACACTGTCAATACTTTCACTTTCGTTCGCTAAGTTTAATTCCAGAGATTCGTTACACTATTGCATTTTGCGTTCACTAAATGAGTTCCAATTTAGATTCGATTCGTTGCTCAATATTCATTGTCACCGTTTTTGATCAAAAGTTTCACCGAAAGAAGACAGAAATTAGATTTTCAATGCTTCACGTGTTCGGGAGGAACCGACTTCTAACCATCGCATCACAATCGCTACGAGCTTCAAAAGTTAATTAGAAAATGAAAAAGTCGTGTTTGAAATGTGCCAAATTCTTAGTACAGTTCGTTACACACATTCGAGAACAGTGGCCACGAATGTACTCAGTTAGTCTCCATGACTACACTTTTCGTCAACTGAAAACAAATGGATGTTTAATTGATGGAATTAGCGAAATAATCGAGCACTTTTCGGGCAATTAAAAAAAGCGGCTCGAACAGAGTAACGACCTGCACGAATTTCGCATTGAATGACCGACACTCGCCCACTAATTTTGCGGACATTTATGAATGCACTCTCCACTGGTCTCCGAACTGCTTTGTATTCATAGTGATAACGAATTATGTAACGAATACTCGACGCAGTTTATCTAATATATTTTTGCTGCAATTTTTTCTTTGTCTCTTTTTTTATAAATGAGAACTAAGTTTAGATTTAAATTTCGTTTCCTCTTCTTTTCAAATATCATTTTTAAAAACGTTGTAAATTTTTTTATGTGTAACAAAAGAAAATGAAAAAACACGCGTTGTGAAAAGAAATAAAAATATTCTCTTTATGTTTAACTGGAAAAAGAGAAGAAGAAGAAAAGTTTTTGCGTTGTGTTCAAATGCGAGATCAGAAAGATGCAACTTTCAAAATTATGAACAAATTTTTGTTCACAGAACGCATTGCAATTTCAGTTGCGTTTCACTGCTCTTCTTTTGCTCATCGAAATCACTGTTTTGGCGTTGAATGCATCACTGTTGGCGAACGTCACAATAACAGTAATTATATTTCGCTTACAGTTCTCACTGATCTCAAGATGCACATTCGAAAGTGTGTTTTGAATGCAATTTGTTTGTTTAACGCCGAAAAACGACATCACTATTCAGCTAATAATGAATGCTTTCTGAAAAAAGTTGCTTTAAATCTTTGAAAAGCGAAACACAAAAACGAAAGTAAATGCAAACATTCATAAAAAGCGGCTCTCTTAATTAAGCAAAAAGAAAATTTAATTTAAAGAAGATAATTAATGAAGCAGTTGATCGCAGACCGCAAAGGTCGCCGTTTTGTGTGCGTCAACTAAACTATAATTAAACTGTTCTCTGCGCTGTGTCTTTCATTGTTACTTGTAACTGAAAAACATAAGAAAGAGGCGAATAAATAGGAGTGCTATGAAAACATCAGATTTCACGTTTATTACAGAAATGCACGACTACAGCACTTGTTTGTTGAAAGATTTGGTGAAACATTTTCAGTGATCGTTTGGAAAATGTAAAGAATTAACATCGGCGAACAAAATAAGATTGATTCGATTGTTTGTGTAGCAAACTGTATTCGCGAATCGAGTTTGCGACTAATTCTTCGATCAATATAAGTAAAATATACAGTTTATTTGGTGATTTGTGCCGTTCGGAAATAGGAACCAAAACATTTACTCCTTTTCTGACACATCGCAATCGTTTCTCGTTTCGCCAACAGTTTTGCTCACATCTCGAATCTCAACGTCACAACTGGTGTCCAGAGAGTTACCGGTTCCGCTTGAATCACAGCAATGTTTGTTCACATTTATTATTGGTAAAACAGAGACATTCGACCTCTGATTCGAATTGGAATTGTTGTTATTTGCAGGCTTCCGATTACTACTGTTTCTAGTCGCTTTCAGCAATTTGCGTTCTTCAGCAGACTTTGCTTCGAGTACGTTTTTCATGGCCTGCGGCGAGGCACTCGAACCTCGTTTACAGCCATCAAAGTTTCTAAATTCTGTTTGATCTTCGGTTTCGAAACCGAACTTTCCAGCTCCAGTCGTCTTCGAATACAATGTTTGGTGGTAAGAAGACTGTAGATGGGACAATTTACCCTTCAAACAAGGACAGAACAACTTGACAAGAGTTCTTCTGTACTTTTCGCTTAGTAAACAGTAAAGTACAAAATTTCCAGCAGCATTCACAGCAACCATAAAATTGAATATGTTGTTCAAACCTGTGAGCAGGTAGAATTCGTTGGTCTTCGGTGGTACAGTTCTGACTGACGTGTAAATCAGCATTCCAGCTACTGGCAGCTGACAAATCAAAAATAATATAACCACAGATATGAGCATCACCGTGATCTTCGTCTCTTGTTTCGAAGATTGATCGAATTTGCCTCCTGAAGGACGCGCATTTGCCACGTTATTTGTATCACTTGTTTGGGACGATTTTCCCGGATTTCTTAGCTTTGATTGCGTCATAACTGATCTTTGTTTCTTTGAAAGATGCACTGATCGAATGAGGAAAGAGTTGAACACCGCCAACAATAGTAAAGGTATAAACACAAAAAGTATAGAGTACACCCAACTGAATACAATCTTGTAAAGTTGGTTTCTGCCGAATTCGGATGCGTCTGGAGTGATGTAAGTACGATTCGTTTGTGGATCGACGTTCTCAACAATTACCCATTCAAAAGGTGTCGGAATTACGAACGTGAAGCATATCATGAAGACACAGAGTATCACTTTCTTAGCTCGCGATTCGGTACAAATCACTTTTCCTTTTATTGGATGCGAAACAACAATAAAACGTTCAATGGTAAAAGTGACCGTGAGCCACACTGAAATGTTTGTACACGCGTCAACGATCATTAGAAAGAATGGAAACACTTTCCAGTAGTAAAAATACTTGACGTCGTCCATGTCCGGATAGTGCTGAAGGGACAACACGAACACGAATATCAGATACAACATATCGAATGTGGCTAATGCTGCGAGGTAGCAGTTGGTCGACGAACGCATCCGCCTTCGGGTCATTATGATGATGGTCATCGAGTTGCCGACCACACCGATAATCATCAGCAACGGTACGAACACTCGCTGTATCCAAAAGCGCGTCAGTTCCAAAAAGTTGATGTACTCCTGGTCGGGACCCGAAGTGCCGTTGAGCGTAGCATTACTCGCGATAACAGTGGTCTCGTTGAGATCAAAGCCGGCATTCAATTGCAGAGCAGTCGATTGCAGCAGTTTAATGATGGACTGCTGCGTCGATGGGACCGTGAAAGAGTTCGATATACTGTTCAAGTGAACATAACTGTCGTTGTCACATGATGAGTACGAAGAAAGCAGCGACGAGTCCGCGGAATGAGCGATATTGGAACAATTGACGGTGTAATCGATGGATGTTGCGTTCGCAATCATCACTGTTCTTTTTTCAGCGAAAGTTCGTTTCGCGAAACTTTGCACGAACAGTGTACACAAGCAAAGATTCTCGGATAAAAGTCAGAGTCTGCCGTTTCGCTGACTGCTCTCTGCGAGCATCGTTTCGCAACGACTCACAGTTCTGCTCAGAAGCGAGTCTCACACTCCGAATGCTTAAGTGATATCACTTTAACTTTTGTTCGGATGTACTTTCCGAGCACATTTGCAAACTTGCGTTTCGCGATTGTTTCTCGATAATTTACTCTCCGCGAACACACAGAGATCAAATGCGTTCAACTGTTGTGCCATTTTCGTCACAACTGTCATTACTTTTTACACACAAATTGAACACAGCGTTGCGATGTATATTGATTATCGATTGTTTCGTCGGCCAAAAAACGGTACAAATTTCAGATGAAAAAAGCGAAACGCGATTGTTTTTCCGGTCATTCATTGGAATCGAATCGAAATTTGTCCCAAAAGCCGAGTTCTGTAACGAAAAGTGTGCGTCAATTGAGAGCAAAGAGGCGAATGAATGCAATGCAAAAGCAAAGAACAATCGTTGAGTACAATAAACACTGCGCTGTTCACTCGTTTCACTCGTTATTTATCCAACACTGGCAAACATTGCGAATAGAAATGCGAATAAAATATGTTTCGGAAGCGAACCAAGAGCGGTGCGTTGCGTTTGACAAATCTTCTGTTTTCGTTTTTGACGTTCGAAGAAATAAACTTTTCTCTGCATTCGATTTTTCGTTTTTCGAGTAAAAAAACTTTCTAAAAAAATTTGCTTTAAAAAGTTTATGGAATTTAAATGCACAAAACATTGCACGATTTTTGAGGAAACACTTAAATTTTTCTTCTGCATACAAAAACATGAAATGTGTTTTCAAAAATTACAATATTTTTTTGCTCTACTCACACTGCCAATCGACTGTTGTTAATGCCTTGCTTTGCAGCAATGCATTTTTAAAAGAATTCGAGAGCAAAATCTAATTTTTAAATGCGAAAAAGTTCTGATTTGCGAAAGAAGAAGTGAACAAGAAGAGTTAAGAAATTGCATGCTTGTCACCACTAAACACTTAACTAAACATTTTCGTTCTTATTTTTGTTTGTTTTCTAATTTATTTTCGTTGTTTTATTGGCGAAACAAATGTGATATCGAAAGTATTCTCGAAATAACTGAATATTCACTTTTTGCGAAGCAAAAAGAAAGCGAAAGCGAAGCAAATGATATTTTTGGATAACGATTGTTAGCGATGCGAAAAACAAAATTTGAAAGGCAATTTTCAACGAGCACATAAACAATTTGAAAATTGTTCGATGATTAATAATGTATCTGATAATTGAGACCAGACAATGGAGTAACAATTTTTCGATTTACTTTCTGTGGACAAACAAACAACAAATAAAATGATAAAAGTTTGCGTCATAAACTGTAACATTAATATTTAATGAATTATTGACGTTCATTTCATCGTTTTTATTCACAAGTCTCAGTTTTCGGTGTTTTTCATAAGTAAAGAGTTTGCAATCTCAAAAGTAAAGAGAATTGAAATAAAGTCAATTGATTTAAATTTCAAATCGCAAACAGTTTTTCTTTATTTCAACACAAAGCTCAATAAAATTATTTCAAACTGTGAACACCACTCGTCACTTTATAAAGACATTGATTTGACAAATGTAACAATTATGATAAATGAAGAATTATTATCCTTCAGACGAATTTGTATCCATCATGCATGTTAGTGAAATAAATCAAATTTTAAAGCGAATGAAAATAAAAAGTTTGTTTCGTCGTCGTCTCTTTATTTAGGCGAATGTGTTTGTGTGTCTCAATTGAGTGATTTAGCTTTAATTAAGTTTGGCAATGTTTGGCGAATTTCGTTGGTGATCACGTCGTTTGGGACCAAGAAAACTGTCGACGACTCGAAATTAGTTGCTGTTTAAGATTTCATTGCGACGAGTAAATAATCGTCGTCACATCGACTCGTGTGCACCATTCGTGTGTTAATGTTACATCGCAACTTTGCTATCGTTTGTGCGTCGTTTGAAATGTCTCAACATTTGCTCGGCAGTTCGTATCTTAAAGAGCAATTCGGACCACACACACTTTACACTCTTTAAAAAGATTGTTTCTGTGTGTGTGTATGTGTTCCTCGGTTTGAAATTGAAAATAGAAGAACACTTTTACTGTGAATTAATCAATTTGGCGAAGAGATGTTGTTCGCCAAAGTTTCGCTTCACTTTCGCTGCTCATTCACTTTATTCGCAGTCTTTTATATAATTTCAAATTCTTTTTTAAAGTTTCGCTGTTAAAAGATAAGATTTATTTTTGTTCGCAGAAAAGAGCGAAAAACATTTTTAAGAAAACTGATGATCTGTTGTTGAAGAAGATAAGTTTGTTCTGACAATGCATTTCGGCGTTAAGTAATGAGCATTACATTCATTATAATATTCTTCAATTGTACAAAGTCACAAAAAGTTTCGTTTTGTGTGACTTTCGAATTCGAATCGATCTCTTTCTTCGTTTCGCTTGTTTCGCTTCACACTGTAAATTGCTAGAAAATTCTAATTTCAAATGGCATTCTAATTTTAGTGAAATTGAAGGCTTCACAACGCAAGCGAGTTGTAATTAAATTGCAAGCTTTTTACAGTGTACAGAAATTTTTCAATTACACAACGACGAACAGCTAATTCGTTGACAGCTGTCCGCAGTTTCTCCACTATTCACACTTTTTTAATTTTGTGCCTCAAATTTACACAAAAGCAGAATGCATTTCAATGCTCGTCTATTCTCGTCGATTATTGAAAACGACGTCTCATAAATGCTATCGAATTTTACTTTCAATTTTTCGCTTCCAGTAAACATTCTTGCGAAACATTCACGTGAACACAAACTTTGAGATGGAAATTCCACAGCGATCACAATATTCGACGTGAACATTGAACCGAAATGAATTCAATTGACTTTATTCAAACCTCAATATTATCCACATGTTTTTTAAATAATTGATTTCCCCAAACGATTAATATTTAAAATTCAAATTTTGAAGGTTGTTGTGGTTACAAGGCAATTGCCAGACAAATTCAATATTAAAACTTCTGTTTATAAGTTATAAATACACACAGACTTGCGACAACAAGTGAAAATTGAAAATATTTTCAATAAACTAATCACAAATCGCTTTTGGACATAGTTTTTGTTTTTAACAATTTGAAGCAGAAAAGTTTTACCAGTAAACATTGAAACTGTTGCAAACTGTGCACAAAGTGTTTATTGTCTGAAGAACGTCGAAAAGAAAAACAAGAGAAGTGTGTGTGCAAGAGTTCGATGAAATTTTTGTTTTGAAAAATGTTTGTTACACCCTTTTTGCCCATTTTTTCTAAGTTATATTTCACTTTCAGCCACACTTCGCTCTCATAAAAACTTTACTGCGTCAAATTTTATTTTTTTAATCTCTCTTTAGGAGATATGGCCGAAAAAGGCAGTAATTTTATCAGTTTTTCCTTAGAAACGGCAACGATGAAAAAAATTCTTCACACGTTATTGTTCACGCCTACATTCATCTTATTCAAACAAAATACGTGATTCGAGTGCCAAAATCATAAGATTCGAAATGAATGTTTGAATTTGAGCAGAATTACGATGTTTAATAATCGCCAATTTATTCAAATCGGATTACACTCTGAAACAATAACATCAATGTTTGCCAACAACGAACATGTGACACGCACATTACACAGATTATTACAAAATATGGTTCACATTTCAGGCGATCGTATATGTGTTGCATGTGATATAACGGTGAACATAGATTACGGTAGCAATTTCTGAACATCGTTCAAAATGAAATATTTAGCTTCTCAATTGTAAGACGTTTATTAAGCGACTGGGGTTTTACTAGTGACTCGCAGTAATAAAAGCAAAAAGAAGCCGAAATGCTTACTTACTCTCCGGTAATACATTTATACAGACGAATAAAATAAATATTCGTGCTTCGAGCACAGGTAGCGATTTTTATTATGTCTGAGAACGAAACTTCAATATATACTTTCGCCGAAATACAGTAATACTTTCGTCTCAGATTGTAGGCTTGAAAACAACATTTGGACGATTCAATGAAATGAAATGGAGAATGGAGCTCATTGTATCAGATTTTCGATAAAAAAGTTTCGCGAAATAAAATTTTGAATTCTGAAGGAAGACTAAACTACAATGTAAACTTGGAAAGTGAACTTTTCTTCAATAAAAACTTTCTTCACGCCGGACTGTGAAGTGTTGCACATACAATACATAAAATATTGACAGACATTCTGTTCTCACGATATATTAAAGACTTTAAAAGCTCTTTACACTTGAAATGTGCTAAACAAACTTTTCGAAACCTTTTTTTCGTGTTGTAAACGCGATATTCACGCGATATTTACTCAATGAATCCGTGAAATACACCAACCATAGATTGCAACGCAGCAATTCAGTCGAAACTCGATTGCTTTTTATGTCTCATAAACAGTTCCTTTTTAACATTTATTGTATTTTACTCGAAAATCGAATTTACTGATCGATAAATACGTACATTCGACACAAATAAAATGACACTGTTTTCAATTCTCTGATCCTTCATATGTATTTACAAATATGAACGAAACGAGAAAAGGTGAATGTTTTGTGAAAATCTTGGCAACTGTTGGACTTTGAAAATTGCATTCAAACTGCAAATTCAGTGTATTTCGTTTGCTTTTATCGTTTTTACAATCTTTGTAACTCAAATATGTGTACATCTTTATTCCGCACAAAATGCAACACTCGACGAATGCGAAACGTTTGAATTATTCAAGTTTCTATTGAAAATACAATTCGAAAAATACACAAATTCTTCTTTCTCAGAAACAATATAGTTTACAGTTTAGCATTTGAATATGATTGACGAGAATGTTGTACATTGCATGCAAAATAAAGATGTGTACATACTTTACATATCTTTATACGACTACAATTGCATAGCATATTTACCGTTTGCAATGACACGTGCAACATTTTTTAGCAGTCAATACTTAAGCCACGTTCACTAGAAGCGAACAATTTTGCAAAATTTTGCAAAGTAGTAGTTGCGTACAGATGAAATCTGTTTTCAAGCGAAACAATGATTTGCAGCATTTTTCACAGAAAAGTGTGCGCACAGTTGCAATATTGCGAAACATTGAAGAGTGCAATATGAATGTTGTTGCAGTTTCGCAAGTCACTTATGCTCAACTGAAACTCATCATCAGCATTCAATAACTATTGCGACGTTAATTAAATCTTTAATCAAACTTCAGATTGAATGAAAAAGTAGCTGTTCGAAGCAGTCAGACATGTATGCGATGAATGAATGCGATTACAAGAAGTGATGTCGCAATCGTGCGAACAAATGAATCGCTGATGAAAGCAGGCAAAGTGAAACATTAAATAGACACATTGAAAATGCATACCAGTAATCAGTCTAATCTGCTGTTTTTCACATTTGTGTTGTGTACTTGCGACGACGTCATTTATAAATAATTCACTGTGGTTAAAAACGCGAATAATTGGATTAGCGAACAAAGATGCCATCGGAAAACTGGTTAACATCTGCTCAGTTAATTTCATTATTCGTTCTTTGCATTTTAAATGAAAGGAAAGAGTAAACCTTGGTTTTAAATTACATTTACTGTTTCAATGCTGGTAATGCAGGTTTAATGAAATGTAATGCAAATGCAAATGTGCTAAAAGTCGAAATGCAAATTTTGCGACTCTATACAAGTATAATTGAAGAAGATAATTTAGAGTAACAGTAAGTTGAGCATTCATTGTCTGCATCTCCTTTTCACAGTTACATTTCACTTTCACATTTCGTTCCATTTGCAATGCACCAAATTTTCTTTGGTTTTGTAAAAATAATGAATGGAAATAGTCTTGAAGAGGCAATTAACAGAGATCATTAGTAGGGTAACCATTATGAAGGGATCTCTTTGGGCGTTTATCGGATACTGTCACATTACTGCGAAGACTGTAATGTCTGCCAAATTGACTAAGAGATTAATTTGCGAACAAAAAATGGATCGACAGCAGTCGAGTCGAGCTGCGCATTATTTGTCGTGAATAAATTCGAATGCAAACAAACAAACGAACGAAACGAAACGAAACCAAAAGTACGAACTGAACAAAGTGAACCTTTTGCGATAAACTTTTAATTCCCAATTTAATTGCGAATGCCATTGTTCGTTAAGCGAAACTTTTATTATTTAAATTTACGAAAAGCTTTTCGCAGTTTGATTCTCCGTGAAATTAAAAGCGTTTTCGAATCACTGAAAATGTGACGCAAAGTATTTAAAAGTGTTGTTGTTTTTATTTCTTTTGCGATAACTTTTCGCGAAGAAAAGAGCAAAACAATCCTTTACACTCACAACTTTCTTTTTGTTGGCAAAACTCGGAAATAGAAAGTTTAGCCGTTGGCAGCGATTCATTGAATGTCACTGTGAGCTCGTGTCTTGCATTTATCAACAAAATGTGTGCACTTTTTGAGCGCAAAACAAGCGAACGCAACGATTCGTTGTTTATTCTCCGCGAATTGCGAGTAAAGTTACTTTTAAGCGATTACAGTGCCATTAATTCGCCTAAGGAAGCGAAACAATTACACAGACAACAAAGACTTTGTGACTTCATTTTAAATGTATCACACAAACAAATCTTCCACAAACAGCAACTCACGTCAAATGTTGATAAATTCACTTTTCCGTCTTTCGCTAATGTTGCTTCACAATGTGACAAAAAGTACAAACTTCTAATTTTCAGTTCTTTTTCAAAATAACAAACGAAAAGTGCAATAATAAAAGTGTGAATATTTTCGAATATGAGAAACACCGCTGTTGCAATCAAATTTTCAATCAACTTTTTTGTTGCATTCAACCATTCAAATCTGAAATGTTTGAAATGTTTTAATTAAATTTTTTGTTTTTATTTTTATCTCGACGAATATTGCGTCAATTTGCGATCTACTCACAAAAGGACACACAATGCTTGCATTATTGCTGTTGCAAAAATAGTTCACAATTTCTTTCACACTTCAATTACTTTTCACATGAAACTGACTAAATAATGTTTTCAAAACAATCGAAACATGATGAAATATGAATGTGTACAATTATTCGCTGCAATACACAGTACACTATTTTGCCATTTAATCTAAAATGTATTGTTTTCGTCTGTTGATGCAAAACATTTCTGTAATTATTGTGTTATGTTTTTGTTTGCAAATTTATTTTCGTACAAAAACGTATAATTTTGAGAAAGTAATTCAGTTACATTTTGCAGACTCATAAAAATAATCGATAAAAATTTTGAACTCAAAATAATATAACAACGTCTATTATGTATTACAACGAATGAATTATTAATTTAACTCAACTGTTATGGGAAGCAAGTTAAGATAGTAGTTAAATTTCTCTTATTCTGTTGCAACTTTCAACATTATCGATTTCAAAATATATCTAAACACTTTCGTTTTATTCTTTAAAAATGTCGTGTTTCATTGTAAGAAAAGAAATCTTTTTTATCATAGATTGTTTACGAGTCATGAAACAAATGAAAGCATCGTTTCGTTGCGAGCGATAGAAGGTGAAAACGAGAAAAAGAAATTGCTGCAAACCTTGCTAGCCTATTTTTTGAGTACAAAATATTTGTGATGTTGCAACGACAGGCAATGGCAAGTCGTAATCGTGTACTTTCTCTTGTTGTTCTTTTTCGCGTTAATGGCTTACAGGCAGATATGAAAGGTGAACGAATATAGTTATAATACAGTATCATTTCGAGTAATCGAGTTTCTTAAGAAAAGTTGAAGAAACTTTTCCGTCCATAAAACTGAATTACTAGTGAAGTGTAACATGTTCTTTGTTTTTTCTCACCAAATGTCGCAAAATTCAAGGATTAAATCACAAGTATTCAACCAAGCAAACTTTTGTGATATTATAATGGCATTTACAATGCTTTTACATATACATGCATCTGAAAATTAAGTTCCCAACTTTTCTTAAGACTTGTTGCATATTTTTAGACATTTCTGAAAGGTTTTTATTCGTACTTTAAATGCAACGTGAAAAGCGTACATCTCAAAGGGATTTAAGAAGAACTGTTTCAACAAAAAATTGCAATATTTTCGCATTGATCAAACATTCAAAGAATTTTATTTTTAGATTCCATGGATTACAGCGTCTTTGCAAGCAATATGAAAGCAGATGGAATTGAGTCGCAGAATCGATGTCCACAGTGAGACTGATCTGTGGCCTTTACTCAAAAAAAGTTCATCAATTTTGTCAAATTATTGTGATACCGGTGTTAGTTCATGAAAAAACCGCAGTTAGTTCAGTTTGAATATAAATCTTCATTTGCAACGATGGAATTGCGTGATATTGATTGATATTTATATTTAACTGATATGAAAAAGGTTTTGAGTTAACGATGCAATCGAAAGTGTTTGAAGAGTGCGGAGAAACGTTATGTGTATTTCATATAATGAAGAGATCGTTACGTTTACTTTGTTTGCTGCACGTTTGTACGGAAAGAACAGCACTCGAACTTATTTTTATGATTTTATGCGACACTGCAATAAATCGTTCACTTCTGTATGTGTACTTTGCAACGCGAATGGTGACCAAACAGCGCATCGATGAAGCAATATTCTGCAAATCACAGCAACTATATTCTTCTGTGCACAATGTAATCCTAGATTAATTACGCAAATCCAACGAAATCCATCGATTTCGTTCTGTTGCCACGTTTAGCCACTTTCGAAGTTGCAACTAACAAATACATAAAAATCATTTCTCAAGTGTGTTTGCGCGTTGAAATAACTCATTTAATCTTTGCAGATTTTGTTTGTATTTTTCGTTTCACAACATTGTGTATTCGCTTGTAAAGCAAGATTCAATTTCGTTGCAAACATTGACTTATGAATAGCATTATTTTGTTGCTTTTATTTTTGAACAGCAAACACTACTCAAGTTCCCTCAAAAAAGCAAAAATATGAAAAACTTTGCTCTCCAGTTTTAGAAATATTTTTATAATCAATCAATCACTTGTTCCAACAAAACAACAAAAATTTGCATTCGCAAACAAAATTGTGCCTTAAATTAGGTGATTCATATAAAAACTTCGCGTTGAGGCCATTAAATAAGTGAGGCGTGCATTAAAGTGACCACAACGGTCAGTGTTGACACACTTTACTCTGTAATCAAATTGGTTGCGTTTATATTATATTTACGGTCATAAAACAATGTGATGAAAAAATGTGCTGAACGTGATCAAGGATTTCATTTCGCTTCACGCAATATTCGCTGCCAAACAACACAACGACTTCACATCGCAGATTAGTTTGTAAATTTTAGTATTCCAGCGTTGCTTGTATCACTATTTTACTTTTCCATTTGATCATCTTTTCTTGCAACTTCTCAGAATCGAACTCAACACAAGAAGACATCGATTGCAGTTCATATACACTTGTTTTTGTCATAATCGTGACACGCAATTATTTTCTATTTCATTTGTTTCTTCCTCCAAATCGATTATTGAATAAATCTTTTGGTTTTCATCAAATAGTACAAGTTAAACAGTAACGATCAACAAAAGCAATATTTTCACAAGCACTTCAATAAATGCTAAGAATTCCACAAAAACAAAAGATTCGAATACATAAATACATATAAGCTGTCTACCAATATTAGAATTTACTTTAAATAATAAAAGTTGAATAAACAGAGTTTTAAAGAACATATATTACATATCTGATAAGCTCAAACTTTTAACAATACAATTCAACTCGTTTTCTGTTTCTCTTTTCAAAAATGAAATATTTGTGAAAAAAATTCAGTTTTCGAAAAATACATACGAATACTTATTTCCATTCGTTGTATTGAAACAACAAAATTTTTGAAAATTTTAAATTTGAGAAATGTTTTTCTTTTACGTCGCATGCTTGCGAAATAAATTTGCGAGCGCAGAAAGCGTATAGATCTTTATTTGGTTTCTTATGTTTTATGTAAAAAATGTCTTCAATTTTTAGCTCAAATATTATTCATTGAAATCAATTGCGAAGAGTAAACAAGCGATAAATAAAGAACACTGACGCACACACTTGTGGTTACATAATGTATACGATGAATTTTCTGTGAAACATTTGCTGAACAATAAACAAGTAATAATAAATTAAATACATCAACACTTCTCGTTATCGCTTTTCTTCAAATGTTCACAAAGGTTTGCCAAAGTTCTTGTTGAACACTATTTATTTTTATTTTCCGCAAGTGAAGTTCCTCATGTTAAAAATTTAGTGCGAATTGTTCTCCAGAACGGTTAAAATGGGAAGTTAGTGATGAGCAAAAAGTTGGACATTCTTTTCCTTCAATAAACACATTCGTTCATTCTTTTCATTCAAAAAATGCATACACGACAATATTTGAAGCGAATCTTTTGTCATTTACTTTCCACTGAATGAGCAGAAATTAAAATTGAGATGGGAAATAATTTTCATGTTGCATGCAGAAAGACATCGATCAAAGTAATCGAAGAGTCGAAGAAAGTGTGTTTGTGTGTGTGTGTGCTAACAATTGATATCAAGTTTTTGGTATTTAATAAGAAAAAGAAGGAGTGAGCAAAAAACAGAGCAGACAGACAGTGATGAAAGTTCGCTTACAATAGACTATCATTTCTTATCAATAGTTTGTTTGATTTTTTAAGTTACTTATTTTAAGTGATACATTGAATAGAAAGTCGAACTGCTAGTTTCTTTCTTCGTTTCAGCTTCTCGACTATTGCATTAACTTGAAAGGCAACACTTCTTTGCTTCACATCACTTCACATAATTATCCATTATTCATGTTTTTCATTCGAATTTTATCGGCAATCGCTCGCATTCAACAAAAACTGTGAATTACAGCTATTAAACGCACTTTTCGACTACATCTCATAAAGTGAATACAAATTCTTAATAATAAATTACGATAATAATCTTATAAGTCAGTAGTTCTTTATTAGCACTAACAATGAATGACAAACTTTAATAATATTACAACAACAACAACTGAATTGAACAGCAATAATAAAATATTAATATAATGTTTATCTAATACTGTGCATTTATTAAAAAAATCATTTTCGACATAAACTCAAGCGTTCTTTTATTACCTTTTTTAATATGGGCACGAATATTGCTTTTTTATTGTTGTTTATTCATAATCGCAAAAGCAAATATTGAACAACAATAAAAGTACAATTTTGTCTTCTTACACAGGAAAAGCAATAACGTATTGCTACACCGAAATTGGTCAGTTGTAACGTTTGCAACATTTGTGATGTTTGCTTGCGAATGGATAAGACAGAAAATATTTCAATGTCTTTTGTTTTCACACAATTTTGTCTCATTTCTCAATTGGACACAAATGTTTGCCGGCTATCAAAAGCACCGTCAAAAATAGAACGATTACACTCGAATAATATTACATTTAGACATATTTGTTGCGCAATACTCAAATGCGAGTTTACATTTGACATGTTGTGTGGGTGCTAAGGCTATAAAGAGTTTGTTTATACAATGTAGCACTTAATGTTTCACGTTTGTATGCTGCTTCAAAGAATGAATTCTTCATGAAATGAAACGCGTTAATTAAATGCGAAACACGTTCCCATGGAAATATAAATAGGCTTTCGATTGTTTAATCTTAATTTGTAGTCATGATCAAAACGAAATTAAACAAAAGTATATTCATAACTACAGCTATGGAAACTGTACGCTATGGAAATCGACTTCTTTTTCAACGAAAATCCACTGGTTTTGAAAATATAATTTTGTTGAAAGTTGATAATACGTTTTATGTTTCAGTTCTTTGCTGAATATAACGAACTGCAAAGCTTAAATATCTTTTTCAGATTTCGGGAATTATACGCAAAATATAAATTCAAAACAATAGAACACAATAGCAAAGTTTGTTCACAAAGAAACAGATTTTCAGTCTCTTCAGTCATAAAGCGTTTTATTTATTATATTTTTTATATGTTTAATGAAGTTAAGCCTGTTCTTTGCTCTAATAATGCTTTCAACGCCGAAAAAACGCATCATGTTTTTTGTATCATTTTTTTGTGGATTAAAGAAAGCAAAGACTAAATTTCTAAAAACGAACTGTGGATACAATGAGTTATAGCTTCGATTCGTTCGTTCACATTGCATACATTTTTCATAATTCATTCTAACGACGAGTTTATTAGCGACAACAACGATGAATTATTTAAAGTGGCTTTTCACGTCACGTACACACATGTTTTTCATTCAGCTGCAAAATGAATGCGTTATTGAAGCGAATCCAGCAGAAAGAAGTATACGATTCGATACTTGATTGTTTTCGCATCAATGTTGACGCAAATTAATATTTATGCACATTTATCAATATGAGAGAAACACTCGTGCACTTCTCATGTTGTTACAGTAACAAAACGAATGTAATGCAATCGGATTCACTTTTGCTGGGAAGAAGCAATTTCATTTGAGAAGCAAAACACAACTTCTAGTCTGTTATTGTATGCCTGAAGTTGTCGGTATTTTGCTGTTAATCAAGTATTCTTTTATCTCAATTACAGTGTTGACGTGAAGAGTTCAGGAAATTGAAAGAGCAGCAGAAACGGTTAAATGAAAGTTCGACAAAGCAACAACAATGCATAACCCTTTACATAAATGTCAGTTTGAAATGCTAAACAGCGAAACAACAAACAAACAAACAAACAAGATTTTAAGTGTAAAGGATATAATTAAATGAAAATACAAACATAAAACTTTGGTCAAAATAACACGTATTCATTTATGCTCAAATGAAAACCAGTTTGTTTCTAAATGCATTTCAATTTACATACATTATAATATTGTGCAATGTTTTAGATAAAAATGACATAAAATTTAACACGCGTGAGAAAAAGTGGGAATTAAGCGTTGTGTTCACAACGAAATTTTAATACAAAATTAATTATGAATAATGTAGTAATGTGGTTTTTACCACCTACAATGTCGAACAACGCCTACGTACAAATGCAGCCCACACGAAGCGAAGTAAGAAAAGAAAAGAAATGAAATGAAATAAATAACATTTGTAATTATACGTAAAATACCTGCTGCAACAGCAGGAAAGTTTGAGCTCCAATTTGTTTCTTGTTTTACAAAGAGAAACAAAAATTTTGCTTTCAATGTCACTCATACGAATGATTGCATCAAAAGCAGTGATGGTAATTAAATTAATTCGTGCAAAGAACGTGAAATAAACGTTCGCTTAATCGCAGTTAAATCACGCGTTCGAATTAATTATACGCTCTAGTCTGTTCAAGCAAAGTTCTTGAACAGTTAAAGCGCAAAAAATCGAGACGTCGAAACCATTTAGTGCACGTTTAATATATTTGCAAAAAATAAGAAACAACAAAAAGTTAATAATTTCAGCGAATAAGTATCGCAAAAATAGTAAATTTAAGCAGCAAGAAATTTGAAAGCAAGAATAACAAATTTTTCACAGTTTAATTGAATTTCCTTCTTAAAACGAAGCACAAAATTAATAAAAATCACGAAGCACAAAAAGAAAATCGATTTAAAAACACGGCTCCTCTTTCAACAAAAATATTCACATTAAACAATATCAACAAAAAAGGCTTTCAGTGAATTCACTTTTTAATCAAATTTTCTTGTTCGGTGATATTTGATCAACGATTGCATTATAAATTTTAAATTAAAAAAGGAAAACACTTACGTTCATATTAAGTTGAACAACTCATAATGTCTATGGTAACAATAATTCAATATGAATATTGTTTTAAATTAAATTAAAAACAAATAACAATTTTTAGAGTTGATTGAAGCACCAAATTTGATGTAATCAAAAATTGATTCGAATTTTACCAAACTTAGAATTTTTCCATTAACACTGAGATCACTTTTTATCCGTTCTGAACGCCTTTTCGCTTTCATTGTTCGTAATTCACAAAAAAATAATTGAAAACAAAAACAAAAAATAAGTTTTGAATAATTGAACTTTTTATGTAGAATAAAAAGCGTTTGCTTTGTATGCGAAACACAAAAGCAACGTTTTTATTCAAAGAAACGCTTTCCTTTTCGAGGCCGCTTTGCATTCGGGAACTTCAGTTCAGTTCACTGCGAGTCGACACAAAACAATTCGCTTTCAATTTCATTATTGCGTGATTATATAAATAATAGACTCACCAGTGCACTGCAATCATTCAAATAAACATTCGATTTTCTGATTCAATGAAACAATACCAGAGCAATGCAAGAGTACAACGAGGACAATAAATGCATGAATTCATCATCTTTGTTTTTAATTCTAAATAAAGTTAGCATAAGAGCGGAAATAATTCAACATTAATATACTTTGATCAATAGCAGATTACAAAAAATAGGTAATCCAATAAATAATTCGATAATCGTTAAAGTACTTTACCGTTGAAACAGTTGACTGATGTTGATGCGTAATCCTTATTCGTTCACATGGTTAGCAATGTCCTTCTTTTCAAGCTCTCGTCGCAGTTAAAGCGCGACACTTGCTTTTCTGTGTATCGTATCCTCTCAGCGAATCTTCGCGTTTTTTCATTCAAAATTCCACTTCACAAAAGCAACAAAAATTGAGTGCTTTTAAAATGAAAGTTTCAAGGAATTTGAATCTAATTTTTTTGAATCCACAGTATGAAATCATAACAAAAGACAGATTTTTGCAACTTTCGTCACTCGTAGCGATGCCATAACTTTTCGTATTATTGTTGATTCAATTTTTTTCCCTGAAAAACACCAAATTTAAAAAGAAGATATAACACATTTTTTATGAACTACTTTAATTTAATCAAACGTACAATCTTTCCGTTGCTTGTGATCGAATTTGTTCCATTATTTGAGTTTCTTTTTATTCAAAGATGTTTCGGCAAATTTCATTCGCGTCGTGAGAAGTCTTCATTTAATTATGTTTGCAGTAAAAAATGATGCAATTCAATGTGTGTAAATTTAAACTGAAAATTGAATCTCAGAAATATTCGAATTGAAATTTGCTTTCAATAACAGCGATGAACGACGAAATCTCAAGTATGTTCATTCGTTTCAAAGTCGTATGTAAAACTCGGCACACTTTGCTTGTTTTAGAAGTCTTCATTCAATTTAGTTTTTCTATGAATTTCAGTCTGCGACACAAAATTGAATTCGATGTCTCATCAAAGTCGCACATACGAAACTTAATTATAAATTTAACGGTAAACGTGAACGAAATGTTGCAACGAAATAACTGAACTTTTCGAAAGCGATTCAAGCGATTCAAAGAACTGGCGATTACAGTTTATCCCTTTTATCAGTGCACTAACGCGTTACTCAAACATTTCTGATAACATTCGATAACAGTTTCCATTTCATTGTGATTACAGTTTCTATATTTCAAAACAACGAAAGAAGGTTTTAACAGCAACCCATCAAACAATGATTGCTCTTTTTTTAACCCTTTTTCGAGTTGTTTATTGAAAATCATCCATCCTTTCGATCACTGCTAAATGCTCAGACTCTGAAAAAGTTTCACTGCTAAAGTCTAGACTATACTTTATAGTAAACAGTAAAAACAAAGTATCGCTTTAAATGCTTAAAACGAACCTTATTTAAAATGATATTTTAAAGTAAGTTATGTAAAAAATGATATGCTGTCAATTTTTGCAAAACACATCAACATTTAATCTGATTTCAACTAAAATGTGATTGCAAGCATTTTTACGGTATATACATTTTTCAAACTGAATATAACAACAAAAGTAAACAAGTAAGACTGATGAACTTTAAATTTGCATACTTTTGCATTTTAAAACGAAAAGTTAAAGATTTGCACGGTTTTCCGTGGATATTATACATAAATAATATACACATCCCATTACTTTTTTATTTATTACAATTGTAAAATTAACTGTTACTTTTATTTTACTCTTTTCAATGAACTTAAATGTGAAATTCTGCGACTCCGCTGACGTCTGTTGTTCAGGAATCAAACGACACTTTTTTTTAATAAATTGTAACTTTCGAATTCGTTGCAACCTCTCTATTATTATCTTACTGAATAGAACTTATATTACAAACGATTCTGAACATCGGTATTGAAAATTATCATTATTATCAAAAACCAAAAAAATAATTATTATGGTTACTGAAAAACTTGAAATTTTCAA
>NCKV01000153.1:0-24962 GCA_003675905.2 Leptotrombidium deliense
CACTGTTTCGAAGTGAACTGAGACAAAAAATTCTTAAGAGTTGTTTGTATTTGTAAACTTAACTTACAAACAATTGTACACAAACATGAACACTGCCGAACAAAAGGTGAACAATGTGTGGAATGGATGTCGCTAAATCCACTTGATTTTCGGAAAAAAATCGAATGTCAGCAGAAAAGCAATAGTTCATCGAGAGCGAATTGCATGATTTTATTTACATCGAAATGATAGTTCACACAATAAAAGATTAACAGAGTAATGCATAAATTACAGCAATGATCGATAATCACAACTCAGATTAATAATACATTCTCCAGCTCTGTTTAAACAGGACTTGTGTATTCAATAAGACTGCTCTGTTTTTCTTATTTCTTATTCTGTAAATATCGTCTTAACAACAATAAAAACGCCCACTGCGAACACAGTGTATTACAATTACAGTTTTCGTCTTCTTCTGTTTTACAAATCGATTCATGTGTATAAATAAAGAAAATCAACGGTTCGTCGAATTCGTATTTTTCTTGACGTTTGCCATATCGTGTCTTCAGCGTATATTTCTTTGTGCGTTGTTTTACGTCAAGATTCTTTGAATCCAATTCAACACTTTACAAAGTATTTTACAACCAACAGTTGTTAGTAGTTAGTGTACAAAGCAACTTTTCAATCGCTTGCTTCGATTCCTGCATTGTACATTTATCACCTCATTTCGTCGCAATCGAGCCATATTTTCTCCAACTGCTTGAAAAGCTATATTTCAAAAACATCATATTAAACCAAAGGCACTTATTTTATTCTCTTTTAAACTTACCGATTGAATCCATACGGTGTCTTGCAGACACTGTTCTAAAATTATATGTGACTCTTTGTTTTCATCGCCTGCTCTCATTTCTTCGACCTTTTCACAGAAGTTAACAAGCGAATTAGCACTGAATTGAGTAAAATTGAAACCATACCTTTTCTCTACACTTCAAATAAAAGCTATATTTCTGATGATGAAGTCGCGAAAATAATGTGATTCGATCTTTACATACGTCACAAGCAGCGTATTTAGTTTGTTTTATGTCCAAAGGATCTTTGTTCTCTAACGTCATCTGGTCGTAAGGATCACCAGAAAAATGTAATATTTGCGTACTCCAGTTATCGTGACATAACTATGTCATTAAATATTGTGATTAAATAAATAATGCTAAATGTTACTCATCGCTTACTCGACATCGTAAATCGCCGACATTATTTTGAGGAATTACAGTAAACGTTGGAAAAGTTTCAACACATTTCACAACGTTAGCGTCCCATTTAACTTTACTAAAAAAGCGAGATTTTTTCCTACTACAAAATTCGTCGATAGCTTGAACATGCGACAGGAAATAATCGTCTATGAAGTAAGAAATTTTTAAAACAATTTTTACAGTGTTTACAAACCATTTTCTTTTACGATTTCTGCGATAAAATTTGGATCCAATGCTTGACTAACAAGTGTTTGAATAAATACTTCAAAATTTTCCTGCTGTTGGTCTGTTGACCCGACTGTAGACGCTTTGTTCCTTTCGACAGGCACTGTTTCACCATTTCTAAAAAAATGAAGCGCGAATTAAAATGTTCACTGCAAAAAAACGGTAAACTTACACATTATTTGGGTTAGTTTTCGTTAAACCAAGTTTTTCAACGACAACTTTTGTTCGACTGCAACCCATTATTCTGACATCAACTCCGGTATACCTTTGACGAACAGTTGGGTTCCAAGCCGAATACTGCAATTTGAAATAAAAGTAAGCGACTGACATTGCAATTATGAAACAAACCGAGGACGTATTCGTATATACAATTATTGAATCTTGTTCACTGGGTTCAAATCTTTGTAACAAACTTTTTCCTTCTATCCTCCAAATCATAGGAAGTTCACAGGTAACCTCGTCCAAAGAAACAACAAAATCACCAGTTCTCATCAATCCTTCTCTAATTGTCAGAGCTTTTTTATCCTGAGACCGTCTACGAGGTGTATTTGTACCGGCACTTTGAACTGAGATGCTTTGCGATGTCTTCGAGACTAAATGCGATGGTGTGTTGGATAATAAAGTGTTAGAAGATTCTTTTTTATTCTTGTTTTCATGAGTAGTATTTTTCTTTGATTGCTGTGGAGGAATTTGAATCTTGGCTGGAAACTGAGGTTGAGTTGGTAGTTGTGATTGTAACGACTGTTGGAGTTGAGGTGTGGGCGGAATTGGTTGAGGCTGAGGATTAGGTTGATGTAACTGAGTTTGTTGGTTAACTACAGCCTGACTTGTCTTTTGCTTAGTTGACGGAATTTGTTCCTGTTTCTGCACTATACTATTATCATGATGCCTATGTTTTTCTGTCTTCTTTACTTCAGTTTTGTTGCAATTTATGGATGCGTTTATATTAACACTTAAGTTGTTTGTCGGAGGTTTCAACTCATTTTTCATGTTTTCACAATTTGCATTATTTTGCTGCTTTATCGTCGACGTTTGAGTCGCATTCACAGTTAATTTACTTTTAGTTGAATTGTTCGCTTTTTTGGTCGATATTGTTGGCACAGTTAATTTCTCACACACTTTCTTTTTCACAGATGTTTCGTTCGACACAATTTTCTTACTCTTCTTGTTGGCAGACGGATTTGGACTATCAGGAAACTCGTATTCATCATGAGTATTCTTTGACGAAAACTCATCAGATCGCCTTTTCCTACTCTTTTCTTTAGTAACAACTTGCAAATTAGTGTTGTTCGTTGGTTGAGAAGTTAAACAAACATTTGTGGTGTTCAGCGTTGGTCGAACTTTAAAAAATTTGGCTTCATGATCACGCGACTGTTCACTCGTCCGTTTTAAAGAATCACCGGATTTAACATCAACTACCTTATTGTTGTTTAACAAACTTTTCGATTGCTTCTCGTACCTATCCTCAATAACATCGCACTTGTTGTTACTTTTGTTATTCTTTACAGGCTTCACACCATTCATTGTTTCTGAAGATTTTCTTTTTGTTTCCTTTACCTCCTTATTTTTCTTCTTTTTCGGTATACTATTGACAGCCGAGGTTAATTCATTTTTAGGAATCATCGTCTGAGAAACTTGATAAACGTCTTCTGAATTCTCTGAATTCGGCACAAATTTAAAATAACTTTGTTGGTAACCACTATGCTGTTTCGACGACGTGTTTTGAGTGTGGGTACCATTTGGCATAACGTTGTTATTATTACTATTAACACTTGTAACGACTGGCGATGGTACACTAGTTGTGCACGATTCAACAGGAGTTGTCGTACATTCAGTTGAAGTTGCTACAGAGGATGTTTCTATCACTGGATGCGTAATTGATTCCGAAACCAATTGATTACCAGCTTGAGTTCCAATATCATTACTTGTTGGTGGTGGACATTCAGCAGCTTCTGTCAAAAAGCTTAAATCATCCTCCAAATCAGACATTAAATCTTTTTCGTTAACAATACTGTCGCTCGTCTGCTGCAATACGGCATCACTTTGCTCTGTTTGATGATGATTAACTAACGTTGGTGTTGTGCTATGCTGAGATTTATCAAACTCGATAGTGCTCCTTTGCGTAGTTTGTTGCTGCTGCTGACTGGCCTGAGACTGTGAGTGTTGCTGTTGAGATTGTTGCTGCGAACTTAAATGTGCAGTCAACGATTCGTCAATCAAATTAGTTTGCATATTTAACGTTGATGGATCAAAGCATTGAGAAGATTCAGCTACATTAGTAATTGGCATCATATTGCTTTGAGGATGAATTTGTTGCTCTTGAGGTTGAGATGGATGAATGGCTGTTGAATAAGGAGTACAACTTTGGTTTGTATATGATTCGTTGTAATTATAATGAAGTGGTAAATTAAACGGCAAAGTGTTGTTTGTGTTCATTGAGATTCTATCGGCACACTTAGTCTTGTCTTTCTTCTTATGCTTTTTCACTTTATTTTTCTTTTTTGAAGCTGAACCCGTGGTATGACCATCAATCCTCATCGTTGATGTGAAATTAACTGTTTGGTCAACACCGGAGTTATAGTTAATGCTTTGAAAATCAATTCCTTGTCCGCTTAAAACATCGTTTAACGTTGAATTCATTTGCGAGTCATTCAGTTTCGAAATGTCTGACATTCCATCTGATATTGGAGTTACATTAACTATGTTAGATAAGCAAGCATCGGCGTCAGATTCTGATAAACTTGTGTTGTGAGCTGATAAAGGGTTGTGGTGATATCCTGCATTACTGTTGTTATTACTGTTATTATTTGAAGCTGCAGCTGCTCTTGCAGCAGCCTCGACCATACAAGAGCTGCTTCCTGCATTAGAAACTACGGAGTTATTCGAACCAGGACCTCCACTGTTAGAAGACAACTTATTCCCAGTCTGGTAAGGAGAGAATGAATTGGAAGGATATCCATTTCCACTGTTCTGAGATGTTGGATAATGCCCTAATGAATCGTCTTGCCCTTGCGTTGAACCTGGCTGCGTTTGTGGAACTATTTGTGCACTCGAAGGGGGAGTCGGGTAATCAATTCGTGTTGAAGTAGTCGCAGAATTGTTCATTGCGTATGCATTGCCCTGATTCAAGTACGTTGTACCTGTGAAGTCTTGAACACCATTACTAACATTGGCAGCGACAGCAGGAGTAGTCGAAGCCTGACTAGAACCGGAGACAGAAGCAACGGACGCAGTGTTTCGCTGCTGGTATGGAGAATGTGGATGGTTTGTTGAGGGACTGTTGTAGCCGTAACTACCGGATGAGGATTCACTTCCTTGAATGGCGTGATTACTGGCAGCCGAAGAAGAACGCGAACTATTACCATGGTTCGTCATACTTCCCGACATAGGGACACTCGCGTGATGATTCTGAGTGTAATTATTTATATTTGGAACACTGCCCATCATTAAACCACAGTAATTATTATTGGCGGTCACAGAAGTTCCTCTAACGTGGCACTGATTGTTGGAGTTATGTTTACTCATTGAAGGTGTTGAGCCTACAGCCATCAATATGTCAGCTCCCGGAAAATTCATTGATGGATATTGACACTGAGCGGATGCTCTCGAATTGGTTAGCATATGTTGGTTTGGAGCAGTTGTCATTCCAACAACTGCTGCTTGCATCGCTAGATAGTGATGATCTGCCTGCGGTTGGTTATGATGTGCAAGTTTTGGCGTTGAGAAATGATCAAACGAGGATGCGGTGTTTCTGCTGCCCGTTGAGTGCATTGTTTGATTAAAAAATGAACTCGAAGTAGTATGTTTCTGATGTTGCAGCTGTTTACTGTTCTCCATAGAACACGACTTATTCGAATGGCCACTGGAATTCGAGTGAGCAGACATACTGCCAGACGAATGATGAGCTGCTCGTGTTTGCATCAGATTAGTTTCTTCGTGTGGCATCGGCCCGAAAGGACCAGATCTCGAAACGCCATGTTGGTGAGTTGCCATCAAATTTTGATGATGCCTCCAGGAGCTTGGAGTTAAATGAGGAAACAGGTGAGCACCAGTCGCTGCGGACATTCCAGACGTATCTGTGTGTGTCATTGAAGCGGCGGGAGTCGCTGTTTGCATTGCCCCACAATGTGGATGCGGAAAACCGGCTGCTCTAAGATTCAAATCATATTCCTTGGCTGTTAACTGTTTAAAATTGGTGTGATTTGGCTGCAAATAGTTGGCTTTCGCTGCTGCTGCCGCTGTCGCGGCCGCCGTTTGTAAGCCCGTGAAAAAGCCAGAGTCATACGATGCGTGCGTAGCAGATTGACCATGGATTCCGAATGGATTGGTTGCAAACGCGGTCGGATCAGCGTGATTGTTGCTCTGATGAACTGCTGGATTGAATCCTGGGTGGGTGTGCGGCCCGTGCAATGCGAACCAAGACGTCATTTGGTTCTGTTGATACGATGACATTTGGTTTTGATTTGGGTGATGATTTTGAGCTGATGAGGCGTTGATTGCCGATTGCCCGGAATTAGTGGCATTCTGAGCTCCTCGCAACTGTCTAGCAGCAGCGTAGTAATTGGCCTGAGCATGTATTTGCCCATAGTTCGCCCAATTCCAGGTCGGATCCATTTAAACACTCATTTAACGGCTGCAATAACAATGTCATGCATATTAAAGTAACAAAGCAGACACTTACTTTCGCGTTTTAATTCGCTTTCGTTAAAAGCTTCTTTTTTCCTGCTTTCGAGTAACGCTTTAAATGCTGCACTGAACTCAAAGAAAAAAGCATCGCTGTTTCGTTGGTGTCTCGAGCTGTGAGTTCACAAATTCGCTGTAAAAGTGCGGCGAAAGCAGTGAAACGCGAACATTAAAATAATCAAATCGAAAGTGTGTTCAACGCAAGTAGTTGTATTCCATTTGCGTTCGCATCGAAAACAGCCATTTTACGCGATTGCAAACATCGTTTCGACGTAATCTCTGTGAGAGGGGAACCACACTGGCGTTCGCTGCGTCTCTTTCCCCTCTCCGACGAACGATGCACGCAAACACTTCGCGACTGTGACCCGAGTTTCAAAATCCGCTCTCCGACTTTAGTTTCACTAACACTTGCTTGCGCGATATCAATTTTCCTTAAATATGGTTCACACATTCAATTAACACTGTTGCACAATGTTCACAGTTTGGTAATGTACATTATTTCGTTTAAAATATTTCTAACTGTCGCTGTACACATGTTTTTTGAAGCTTCAGTCGCTCATTGTGTGATTATTGAAACATATGTTTTGACAAAAAATAAAACGTGTTCGACTTCGTTGCGTTAATTGCGATGAATTACTTTTAATTATTTTTAATTGTCACGCTTCGATCGTAATGAGTAGTCGGCGAAACCAAAAAGGAGAAACATGTGTAATTTGAACATAACCCCTTTTGTGTCATACACTAGTGTCGCTTTGTGAACGCATTTCCATTGTTTGCCAGAAGATCTTTAATTTGCCGACCACAGCAAGAATACAGTTTTTATGTTGTTGTCGATTCAAACTTTAAACGTTTACATAACTATTCATTAAATTATTAATACATTTTCCTACAATCCTCCGCGTAAGTAGTCAAAAAGGCAATTTTTTATAAAAACGGTTGTTTCAATTCATAACCACTTTATAAGACATCGGGTATCTCATTTGTGTATTAATTAGAGTTTCTGTTAACAGCCAAACATAAACAACGTTTGAATTGGCGACGAGAATTGTGTAAAATGGTTTTGTATTTGAATTATTTTCACAATTGATGGAAGGTATGTGTCCTTCGATTTTTCCTACTTTTCCAATCGATGAATATTTTGTTGTAGAACTGCGAAGTTATTGGCAAGTGTCGAGCATCGCTCATTTCTGTTATCTTTTCCGTGAGTCTTTTAAACTACCTGAGTTCGAAGATGATGTAAGTAACGTACAGTCACTTACGATTAAGACCTAATTGACACTTTTCGCGCCCGAAGGAATTGGAATTGGCATTTCTCTCGAATATTTGCGTGAAAACTGATGTCACTGAAGTTGCAGAGAACGGACATTGCAACGGGCACACAGCTTCACATGATAAGGAATACTTGTTGCGACAATTAATAATCTCATTATTACGTGGTTATTTCAAAGGTCACATTATCAGGTTTATTTCTTCGACATTTTTGCGTTTATCTAATTTTTTCTTTTAATAGTAATGCTAACTGGGAACAATATTTAATTAAATTATTTGACATTCACTGGGTTGGAATTGAAAACTTAAGGTCCCCTTTTGAAAATCCAACTTCTAACGGACCAAACAGAGAACTTATATTGTTTGATGATTTACAGTTATTTGTAAAAGTTGACGTTGTTTATCATCTGTGTGAATATCGATTGTATCCAATCGACGCGCAAAATGCTGCAGATTTAATTGACCCAGATTCACTACGTTTAGAACCAATCGGAAAGGACAACGACGGCTATTTGTATTACTATTTTCACGGAACACGTTTATATCGAGAAAATCCGACTTTGTCAAAGAAGATTGCTGTGAAATTAGCTGATTACGAGAAACGTAAAAAGAAATTTAAAAGTGGTAAAGATACAAACAACAAACCTTATGCCAAAGAAACAGGAAGAAAAGTTGTCCATAGGAAGTGTCGTTCTAAGCAATCGCTTAACGGTTCCTCGAGTGAGGACAATTTCGATGAAAGTGTGTCTTGCGGCATACCTTTATCAGAACTAAAGGAAGGTTGGAATATAGTGTGTACTAGTTTAGAAGATTGGAAAAGTTTAGAATTGAAGTTGAGTAGCAGTACAGAACAGTGCGAACTTGAATTGTGTGAGGTTATATCTGGGCATTTGCTACCTTCAATTACTGAGTTTTTTGTGCAAAAGGAAAAGGAAGCCAGAAGAAAGCTTATTGAGTTTTTACCAAGACGCGGTTCTTCTCGACTCGAGGCGAAGAAGTTACAGAAAGAACAAGAAGAGAAAAGGTTGCAAGAGGAGTCGGAAGTAAGGAAACGAAAACGCGCAGAGGCTGAGGAGAGAGCTAAAATGGATGAGGAACGAGTTAAACAAGAAAGCCTTAAACGAGACAGAGAACGTCGTGCCAGAAATCGATTGATGCTAATTGAAGAAACTGCAGCTGCAATTCACCCTACTGACGACGCTAGAAATGAAAATGAAACCGAAGGTTTTAGTAGTGAAAGTAACAGTAGTGATGTGTACAACGGTAATACTCAAGAAGAATCGTGTAACAACTATCGTGCGTTTAACGGATGGCATGAAATTGAGTAAGTGTATAGTATTTGTTAATTTCACTTTTGTAGATTTCTTCAATCAATTGCCTCCAAGTTTATTAATTTTGATTATATTTTAATGGATTTATGTTCTTTTTTCTTTTCTCAATGCTGACACTCGTACTGTCGAGTGTTACCGCAACCGCGCGTTGTGTTAGTGCCAACGGGTCACCACAATAACGTTGTAAGTTTACAATCCGACTCATTCCATTCATTAGTTTGTGCCAATCCTCCATTTTGCCACTTGACACACGTTCCCACGCTTATCATGCAAGTAGTTTCCTGCGTAGCATTTTTCCGCTTACCGTTAGCACGCCATTCATTGTAATCTTGGAAACTTACTTACATTTTAACGGTGTTTTAATTTTTTTCTTTTTTAACAGTTCTACTAAATGTCCACTGGCTGTTCACGAACTTTACGAAGGTCTTTCCAAAGGTAATTATAGCTGTATTTGTCAACATATTATCATCATTCGTCTTAGTGATCGCAACTGTGATGTCAAATCGTGACGCTTGGCCGTTTAAAGAAGCCGTCGATGAAAAAACTGCTCCTTTATACTTTCAAGTGATTCAGAATCCTATCGATTTGTCGGTTATTGAAACCAAAATAAAAGAAAGACTTTATAAAGATCTCAAAGAAGTTGAATCTGACTTTAAATTAATGGTAAATAACTGCGAAACTTATAATGGTCCGCGTAATGGTTACACATTGATGGCATACGCTTGTTGGAAAGCATTTAGAAGAGCAGTTCAAAAACATTTAAAGAGGAGTCTTCACGAAGACGAAAAGGATGTTTTTATCTATCCTCCAAAAGTGACGAATATTAATCCAAAAGCAGCAATTGAGGCTCGAAAACGAAAACGTAAACAGCGAAAAGGTATGAAGGCTTTAGAAATTCTGGCACAAGCCGCCGAAATTGCTGTGAAAGATACGAGCAGTCGAAGTTCGAGTAATGGAGTTGATGATAAAATCAGTGACGTTGAAGATGAAAGAGAATCGCTGTCAGCGTTCAAAGTTCATGGAAGTACTTTAGCACGCTATGTGTACACTCAAAACAATACGAACTTTGCTACTGTGAGTGTATGTCAACCAGACGCAAATTTGACTTTTAAATCTTTATCCGAGTGGAGTGAGAGTTTGAGACAGAGTGGAAGCAATGTTATTTTACCACAAAATACGGTATTTGTGTGCTCGTCACCTGTCACCACATCTTTGGTTACAAACGGCTCCGCAAACACTATCAGTACTGCTTCTGCCAATAAAAGTTCGGTTGAATCTTTAAGTGAACATTCAGTGAACAATAATACTCATCCAACATTACCTGTGACCAATAATCAACGACTAGTTATAAAATTAAGCAAATGTAACGACGGTGGTAACACATTGTGGCAGTTAAGTGACTCCAAAATGATTTCCACTGATGAAATTACTTCTCAAACAACTGTGTTATCGGAACTAAAAGAGCAGTCATCTGTAAAGTTATTTAATGTGAATGTAAACCACAGCAGCTTTAAGCATTTGTCGAACAGCTGTATTCCAATGAAGAAACGCCTTTATATACCTCCGACTGATAGTGAGTGTGAAAACAATGAATCCTTCTCACATTTGAATCTCAACGAATCGGATAAAACAAGTGACATTGAAGATATGCCAATGTTCAATGCTATTGCGAGTAATCAGATGACGCAAAAGTTCCAAATCACAGGTATATCTTTGTAACAATGTTATCGTCTTTATAACGTTGATATTTTTGAAGGCCTACACTCAAGCAAAAACTCAAACATTAAAGTACTTCGTCTAAAGAGAGTAGCAAATGAATCGCAATCAGTATTTGTTCCTTCATTGCGTGATAAGTCTGACTCGATGAATGCCATTTCCTCATCAAAATCATTAAATATTGAGGTAAGAAATAATAAGCTTTTCTGTGTAATGTAGTGTTGTTTGTATAGATGGAAACGAAGGCAGACAGCGTTTATTCTCCAATTTAAATGAACTCAATTTGAAAATTGCTCAAATCAAGATTATTTTATGTGTTTATCGTGCACGATTTGTAATCATTGGCGACACAAACTTAATTCAAACAGTGGTCGTGATTGAAAATAAGGTTGCACTTGTTTTTCGCAGTTTTTTCGAGTTTATTTTATTGAACTTCTGCATTGAGAAAAACATTGGCAATTGTCGTTAGGTAACACATACTTGACATATTGCAAAATCGGTGAGCAGCCGATGAATGAAATTGGAAAAAGCACTGTAATCGCTAATAATGTTCAATAAAAGTATATATTTTTGAATACATCGATACTTTGGTTTCATAGAGAGTCACTAGATTAGTTGGCGATGCAATCGATGGCGAAGGAGTGTCGATTGCGTGTGCAGCTCAGAGCACACGAAATTGAATCATAGTTTTGAGCGAGAAATTCTGGTATCCTTTGCGTTGGCGAACCTTTTGCTATTTGAATCGCACACTCTGAGCAACACTGCCATCGATAGAACGCGACATTGTACTAACAAATCGATATTTGGAGTATTTGAGTGCTTGCAATGCTGCATTGATGGTGCTCTGTATACGGTGAATGCTGGAAGCCGTGTTTCTGCTCTGTTCGCATTCGGATACTTCTCTCAACGCTTCGAAATGACGCACTGTTATGATTTCGCGAACAGCAGCTGAGGACGAGGATTAAACTCACTGTTTTTTAGATATAACTTTTCTGCGTCCAGTGTTCGACTCAGTTTTCAATGAAAATACTAAATTTTCAGATTGTGCATATTCGTATTGTGATTATAACTGCTGCATCGCTTTTATTTCAAATATGTTCGCAAACGTCGCACCAAATTTAACCGAAATATGAATTACGAAACGCTTGCATTGGTGATCAGTACGCATTGATGCTCACGCGGTTTTCTCCCGTTTCGCAATACTTGTGAATTTCAACACAATTAACGAGTGCGGAAAGCGATGTCTTCCAGCAGAGAAGGCAACACTCGTGAAGAACGAGATACACATCACTATCAGTACGTCGGACCATACAGACTCGAGAAAACGCTTGGAAAAGGTCAAACAGGTAAGGGATATGCTGACCGTTTGTCCAGCAATATTTTCACTTTTTGCGAAACGAATGCAAGTTTCACTCAATTAATGTTTATTGCAAAGAGGGTAGACACTCATTTAATCTTAATAGGTTACATTTCATCACTTTTCACGTTAAATTTGTGATCTTTTTATCGCTTTTCAAAAATAACTCAAACAAAACAATCAAACAGATGTGTTTTTGGTTATTTCATACCGTTTCTTTAAATTATACTCATTTAATTTTGTGGTTCGTTTGCTGAATGCGTTTTTGTAATGTGTGCTGAAAACAGCATGCAAACAAACAAAAATCATATCGATTTTGAAGCTGCCGAGAATCCTTGACCGCGTACATTCGTACAACAGTCCGTTACGTGCAACCGCGACTCGGACAAATTTAACGAAGTGACAATGCGTCTATGTACGAAATAAATCAATTAGTAACAGTCAGGTACAAGTTGGTGTTAGAAAGTTGTCATCCTGTATTTTAATCAATGTCCACTTTTTTACGAAAAGAAATGTGAATCAAAAATTTTCAATAAAAACGTTGCTTCGTTTTTTTCGTCGATGTTTTAAAGTTTGAATTTAAATTAGGTTTGCGATTGCCTTTTCAGAAATGTTTTATTAAATTTATTCAGTGAAAAATTTGGTTATACTGCTCACGCTAGTAATGTGGGAATATTTTCAAGTGACGAATAATTAACTTTCTAGACATTTCTTTGTATTTTGATTTCTAATATTTTCTAATATTGAATTCAATTATAAAATAAGAAAAAAGAGAAAGATTGCGAAAAAAGAAGTGCAAATCTTGCATTTAGCGAGCATTGCATTGCGTTCGTGTACGAATTGATTTGATCGCAGAAATAAATTTCGTTGTCAAGATATATTCCTTAGACGCGATAGCCGATATTAAATGTCGCCGAAACTGCGTTTATTTCAACGTTTAATGCACCGATAAACTTGCAGCACACTTTTGTTTTCGATTCGCATTGCATCCAAATCAAAATATATTCTCGACACTGTTTTGCGGTCCCAGTGAGGATTACTTCGGCCAACGTTTTGGTCGCAGGGCGTTTCCCGGTTCTCAGCTACTCAACAACGCTGAGATCGCGAATTATTATTGTCTCTGCGATATCCAACGGCAATGTTATTAAGTCTGCTCATAAAATCTACGCGCGGTTTGACTGGCGAACGTTAGAACATTGTTTGATTATCGTTGTGTGACTCTTGTTTCTCTAGTCTCTCAAACATTCATTTCACTGTCGACTAATCATCGCCGTTTTCGATCACATTCGATCTATTTCGTTCTCTTAAACTTTACTATTTGCACATCGTTTCGTTTTGTTTACCCTTCAATGCGACACTATTCTACTTTTTTCAAAAGTGTTTTCATGTGTTTATGCGCTAAAATGCAACAATTCATTACAACTGACGTCTGCGTAATACTTTACGCATATCATTTGCAATTATGGCTGTTTGCCCATAAATTGCTTGAAATAAAATCTTTATGACACTTATCTGTGGACATAATTATTGAATTTATTTGCAATCGAACGAGAGTATTTATTCAATACGCATACTTATAAATCCACAAAATCATCAAACAGATGTCGTCTTCAGTTGTTATATAACTGTAATAAAAAATTTAACAAATTTGAAAAATCAATGAACATAAATTAGTGAAAAGTGTGAAACGGAATTCTGTCGCTATGTGTAGTTTGCAAACGAAATTTAGTTGCATTGTTATCTAAAAGTAATATCGCTGATTGATTGCAGATTTGTAAAAAGTTTTGCAAACACAAATTGTTGAGGATTGTGAACAGTGAACAAGGATAATTAAATATTGATTATTATTAACTAATCAGAAATAGTTATTTGTCAAGAAAAATTTTGAGATTGATATAACTAACTATTTGCACCATTGTTTGTTTATACACTTTGTTGACGTTTGTTTACTTCGGATTCACGACCACTCTAATTGCAAATTGCAAACGATAGATTGCAATTGTGATCATTTTGGCAAATGTTCACTAAGAACGCACTTGAAACACGACACGTAATCGTAATAAGTGAAGTTTTTGTTTGCACTCGTTGCAAAAGGGAAGAACGGTCTGCGGTCGAATGGACATGATGGACAGTGCAGCTTTTACCGAACACTAACGCTGCGAAAAGCTGTGAGCGTGGATACAACGAGATTAGTTCCTCAATAAATTTGACGTCGTTCTGCTTGTAATAGAAACGAATTGATCGACAGATTGCCCGCGATCACAATTTCGACTCTCCTCTAATTTTGCGGACGCAAATATTTCGTAAACATTTTCAGTAAACAGAAGTAAATAATTTAATGTACAGTAGATAACGGAGCAGAGGCTCACTTTTACGTTCAGTTTTGGTCTTGAATCCTTTGAGATTAGATCGCTTTACAGAACACAATTACGGCTGGCATTGGAAGCCACAAATGTGCGGCCATTTCGCCCAAGCCGCACGCAAATCAAAATTGATGCTCAATATACACAAACTGATTGATACTGAGATGTGTTCAATTTGAACGAAAATAACTGAAATTAGACTGTGAATAATGAAATGTAATTAAAGTCTGAAAGCAAACTGACAATCCTAATCACGATACGAACTTTACGTGAAAGAACATTCATTGATTAACTATTTTTGGTAACTTAGTGATATTTGTTTTTTTGAGCAGAATTTAGTTGATTTTAGAAAATTTACTATACTGAGTAAACAGTTAATTGAAATTGCTTCAAATCGAACAACAATAATAATGACTTTTCTATGCGACAGTTGATAAAATTGTAAAGTTAGTTTAAATTTGCGACTCCAATTTTGAGCACTTATGCCGACATGTCTTTTTAAAAGTAGAAATGCGATACGCTCAACACAAAGAATGTCTTTGTCACGACTTCATATACAGCCATTGAATTGTGTTTACAATTTCACACCAACGACTTTAACTGAATTCGATTTTAAATTTCCATTTTCTAAGCTTTGTTCTGAAGTTGAAAAATAAAAAAAAAGTTAAAATTGACTTCCTTCGAGCGTGTTTCAATGAGATGTGAAATAAAGTAAAGTATCTCAACATTTCTATTCTCCTCCTTAAACCGATGGATAAATACTCGTTTCTTCATATTACCGAAATGTTCAACTTTTGGAAAGTTGTGCTTTTTCAAACTCAACTAAAAAGTGTGTGAAAAACATTGCTTCAATGTAATGCATCTTTTCAGCGTTTGTTTTTCATTGTACGATCTTATTTCATTGCTTTTCAGTAAACTTTACAAACACAATTTTCTACTTTCTTCAATTTTTTACTTTTCCAAGCAATTAATATTACGTTTCGTTCCGTTACCTTTTTGTACACAAAATAAGGTTTTCTTTAAAAGAAACTAGAAACTTCGCTTTTTCACACTGAAACGGAAAAACGGTTTACATTTGTTTTTAGAAAAAGTTCTGAAGTTTCATTGCCTTTAGGAATATATTCCCTTTTTGGAAATGCAAAATGATTATACTTTTGCAATAGTGAATTAAACAGCGTAATAATGCGGAATATTTTATATAAAAAAATCTCTTTCTAAAAAATTGTGCAAGAAATGTGATTGTAGTGAAATGGTACAAAAGGTAAACTGAAGGTTTTCCGTGTTTCTTCAAAAGAATTGAAATGCTCGCAAAATGTGTAAAATATTAATATTAATACACGTGCTTTCATTATATTCTATTCAATGTATTCTATTGTAAATTTAATTCGTGTTTACTTTACTTGCACAATATCAGTTTTTTAGGTTTACAAAGATTCAGGTATTTGTGAACATAGTGAACATAGACATAGTAAATAGTGAATAGTGAATAGATTATTGAGCAATAGACTATTGGGAATAAAATTTTAAAAAAGATTAATTTATGAGTGCGAAAAGAAGGAAGCGAATCGATCTTTTCTGGGCAACGAACTTAGAACAGTTCGCGCACACATTTCGCTTGAATACGTTGTATTTCGACGTGCAAGCAAAAGTCAAGCTGAGTACAATTTCGCTCACCGCTGTATTATTTTTGCGTATATTCAGCATATTCTGTTCTCGTTCATTCAATGTGATATTACATTATAGTCACTCTTGAATACATAATTCATTTGCTTCTATTATTTTAATTCGCCGCTGATTTAATGACTGCTTTTCACGCGTACATTCATTGTGCATGATGCTTTAATCCGCGAAAATATTTTTGCATTCTAATTTTCGCTGAGACACGATCGCTTTTCAATGCACATACAACAATGTTGAATGAAGTTTTCTATATAGCGAACAAGTGACATATTCGATGCATGAAAACTTCTATTATTTATAGTATAACATCAAAATGCAGTTTCACTATTTTCTCTTTTCACTGCCATTGAAATTGATGTACAAAGCAGCGCACGTTGAATGCAAAGGTGAATGAAAGTTCGGATCAAAGTGAATCTGTATAATGCGCACACATCAATTATTAATGCACCGAAATAAGTATTAAACGAATGCGAAATATTAACTGTGAACTCGAGTTTATGACCTCTGCTTTAAACGGTAAACGTTCAGTTTCCGAGTTTATCGCACATTTCGTCGCTTTTTATTTTGATAACAAGAAACAAAAACATAAACCTTCAATATTGACTATTGGTACATATTGCAATTTGTTTATTATTTTTACTTGTCTTCAAATAACAGTTCTCTTAATGAATATCATTCCATCATGAATGAATAAAAACGCTGAAATATGTATTAACAGTTCAGTTGAGTATGCGTTGTAAACACTTGTTTTTTTTGCTTTGTCATTTTATTAATGATCGCGTTTTGCGAATTCTAACATATTTTGAGCATAAATTTCATGTGACACACGTTAAACCATGTTTATAAAAATGACTACTTTGTGCTATGTGTTAAACCCTTTTTGCGGTGCAAAAGTAAACATTACAAAAATATGTGTAATTAATTACGTGAGAAATGTGAACATACTATATTGAACAATTACATTCAAGTGTTTTTTGTGCTTTTTTAACGCTAAGAATAGAAATGAATTCAAACACTGCACTAACAATTAAAACATTTGCATTACTTTGCAACTATTATTTTAATAAAGTAATTAATATGAGAACATAATTTAACCAAAAATTTTGGTAATTCGAAACTTTTTTAATCACAAATTTGAAGCTCATTAATCAACGTCATTCGCTTTTCGTGTTTCTAATGCAATACATGCAAAGTGCATAAAAAGTAAAAGTTTATTATTGTAAGAGGTTATTTTAGCACTCACGATAAATTTGTCGCGAGAAGGTATTTAAGATCACAGAAAAAGGACACAGAACATTCTGAATGAATGCAGAGATGCATTTTGCTGCGATACTAAAAGTGTAATATTTTTTCTAAATTAACAGTTAAATGTCAGTTTATATGATTATGAATAACTTTTGCTTTCAAAGCAACATTTTCAAATTGCACTGTTTTAGGGTCATCGGATAAATTATTGCATTTTGTGGAAGCATGTGTGTTTTCACTGGAAACGAAGCGAACGTGAACGACTTGTAAATTAATTTTATTCCGTGTACTGTCGCGCATTTAATGATGCGATTGCAAAACAGTTTTCTTTGTTCTTCAATAACCAACTTTTTCTGCGCTGCAAATCGTGAAAGAAGGCAGAATGGAAATAAATAAAAAATATATATATTCGCGTTCATGTTGCTACTGCTGCTGCTTCAGCAGTTCATATGCAATCTTTTCGTCTGCGTTCTTTTGAAATAAATTTACTGTAAATGTAAATGTCTATTTAAGTAAATGTCTCTTGTAAATCATACATTTCGTCGTTGTCGCTGTCCGTTTGTCAAAACTATTAGAAGCTGCAATAAACAAGCAAGAAGAAAGAAGGCAATATAATTCGCAAGGCGTGCAATGGCCTCGTCTGCGACAATATTCCAATTTGATCACTTTTTTATTGAACGTCTTAAATGTGTTGTTCTATAATCAATATTAAACTCTATACTACATGCATGTGTATATGTGTATATGTGTATGAACGATCCACATCAAAATGTTCACTCTATTTACAGCCGTTATTCGTAACGTGAACACATACAGCTGACGTACATGTACTTGACAGTGTACATCAGTAAAAGTATTCGAAAACTTTGCTGACAGGTTCATCGAATCATTGTGTTCTATTTTCGTTTTGGTCAACTTCGAATGACGCATATTTACCCAAGTGATTACTTGGTTTAAATAAAAGTAAATAACAAACATAAGTGACAGTAATTGCAAAATTTGTTTAATTAATCGACTTTTTCATTCTTATTCAATTTACATAATCTAGAATTTATGTTTTAATTAGAATTACAATTCAAGCAAGTTATGAATAAAATCGGAGTATTTGTCTTCGAAATTGTTTTAAATTAATTAATTCTTTGAAATGAATTCGCTTAGCACAAAGAAGTAAATTAGTACAACATTCACGCATTGATTTGAACACAAATGTTGAATATACATGAGTATGAAATGATTATGAGTATGTTCCATTGTGAATTGCATTGTGTGAAATGAAGCTTAACTTACAAAGAGAAGTTGTTTGTTTTTGTTTTTATTTCCTAAAAAATGTCAAGTTGTCTGAAGCTGCAAAAAATTATTACGTTTACTGCGTCATTTAACAAAGGTTGCATGTAATGAAAAAATTTTAATAGAAAATATCGAAATAATGTAGCGAATTGTTGTTTTTGGCAATTGTTTGACAAGAATTGCGCAGAACATTGAATTGATAAGAAGAAGCAAAGCGAAGCGAAGAAAAGAAAAGAAGTATATGTACACAAATAGCAAGAACATACTACAATGTTACGAGTCCTTCAACAATTGCTTTATACAAATGCAATATTTTTGTTTGCTTGTTCGACAAAATGGACAAAATAGTACCGCATTACACAACACTACATTCACAATGGAATTGAGCATTTAAACTAATATTTTTCTTTCGCAATCGTGTGTATTCAAAAGCAGATATTATGCTCAGTAATCCAGCATCGATCCATATTTCCTGCGCCAAATCTTTTCCTTCGCACATAACAATAAAATTTGACAGTCGACAAATAAAAGTACAGTGCATATTGATTGAGCGTTACGTACATTATTTGTCCCTCTGTTAAAGTGTTACAAGCAAAATTTAACATCATGAATGCTTTATGTTCGTGTATTTTCTGTATGGTTTCTTCTAATTAGAAATTATTTACAATTGAATATATAATAAGAGTAGATGTATAAGATATAATTAAATTATGCAAGCTTCAATAAGATTTAAGCAGAAATAGCACCTACATAATCCAATCCTTGTTGTAGAGGTAAATTTTATTTCCATATTTCAAGCGATCGAGGAAAGCATATGTATAGCATTGGACAAAAGTTTAGTTTAAATTTTACGTGGAAACAACTTCTTTTGAACTGTGCTTCAATAACAAGTTTATGTCTGATACTATACTTCACTTTAAGCACTTTTTCTGTTCGAAACGGACCATAATCTCTAATTTGTTTATCTTTGCAATTTTTTTTCGAATCAAAAGTTGAATTTTTGCGATAATAAGTGATAATGTGAAAAAAACATGATTGCATGAAAATCTGTGATATTAAAGTGCGAACTTATTAAAAAGCGGTTCAAAAATTCTTCGCATAATTTGTTCGCATTTTTGAATGCAAAACGATATTTAAACGATTCTTAAAAAATTGCAATTCTTTTGCAATGCACGGAATCTGGTACAAGTGATTTACTGTTTCTTTGTTGTGTTTTGCGAGGTGAAAAATACCGAAACAGTGAATTCCTATTGTGGATATTCAGAAGGGAAGTCAAACACCTCACATTAATGCAAACATTGCACTGTGCAATAATGTTACATGTAATATATTTGCGCATGAAACACAAGTGATACATAGTGGTTTATTAGGAAGCCATGTTTTATTCATAAACATTATTAATTCCCTTTGAAATCAGTACATTCAGTTTCCTCAATTCTGTTATATAATCTTGATATCTGTCGCAATATTAAAAAAGAACAATTATTCAGATTTATTTAATCATTGCAACATGTCGCATGATGCAAAATGAAAATTATTGTATAATTATGTAACCAAAGAAATAATTTTACAATAACCACATTTGATGCACAGCAAAAATTGGTTACTTTGTCGTAAGTAATTAATCGTTGCAAAAATAATAAATTAAATTAAGATAAATTTTGTGTTCACGCGATATAAGTTTTGGTTAACAATCAAAAATAAGCAAATTTCGCAAATGATATTTGTTCAAACAGCGAAATCGTATTTCACACAAATTATTAGTTTGACAAAAACAAAAAATGCAAGTGACGCGTAACTGTTTTAATTATATTTCATTGATTTTCAATAAAATTAGAACGAAACAGAAATGATTGCTGAGGTGCACATAACGTGCATTGCAAATTGCAAATGAATGCAGTGTGCATGAATTGCAATGACATTGACATTAATACCGAATACCACGAACGCAATTCGCAATATCGATATTCAAGCTTCATTTCGTTTCTTTTGTGTTTTGCTTTTTTTCGAAATTCAATTTAAATTACGAGTAATTATAAAGGTTATTTCTAGTATGTAATTAATTGATTGTTGCATTAACATTTCACCTTTCTGCAATGCACAACAAACGAATGGTCTGTTATTGCGTAATTGCGTCGTGAAAATGTTATCCGTTTCTATTTTTACGGACATTAGAGAAGATTAGAAGAGACGAGATTCGATGTTCGAACTACAGCATATTACACTATGTAATACAGTATAGCACAGTATGTATGTATTCTCAGTGCGCGTATTACGCGTTGTGCGCACTCTTATTAAAAGTTAGCTAACTGTGTTTCCGATGCATAAATGTGTGTAATCGCAGCAGCATTCACGGTTTTCATTACTCTTTTTATTTCGTTTAAAGAATAATGAAGAAATCAGTAAATCAGCAATTCACTCGTTTCGCCGTTTCCAGTGAATTAATGAATAATTAACTTTCGCAGGCAATTTTTTCTAACTTCATTTTCGAATTTCGATTACCAAAGTAATTACACATTCGCTGAATATTTCGATTTTTTAAGACATTAAATAAACAGCGTTGATATGTACACTATTCATGGTGCAGCTTTATTTCAACATTATTTCGATGAATGAAGTGATGAATGCAATGCATCAATGAATGAAGCAATTTCTTCAGCGACAAGCACAAGCATTAGGCATTTACACATTCCAACAACTAGAAAATTGAGCTTTTCAAAATCGATACCAAAATTCAGGGTTCTTGAGTTGTTCGTTTCAGTTATTTATTGTAGTGAAGAAGGCAAACAATATAAATCTCTACTTTTCATCCGTCTTTATCCAAGGCAACTATTGAACGATGCGCGAACTGAATCCTTTGTTAGTTAGCATCTCTTATTTGCCTTTTGTTATTATTGACTTGTTTTGCACTTGAAAGCGATCCAGGAACACAAACAGTGGTAATGAAGAGTGCAATCACTCGTCTACTGTTCGACAATGAACTGGCAAATGAGATATTCACTCCTCAGATATCTGATTATCGCGACTTAATTGTGTTGTTTGTATGCAACTGTTCGCTTTGTTAGTTTAAGCGACGCATTCTTCTCTGCATTCATTTGCGTTCACTGTACAATGCAAACAACGGTTGTGCAGTAATTTCGCTGAATACAGTCGATCGCAAACTTGTAATTTTGCACTTTGCATCTTTCTTTCTTGCTGCAATTCCCCGAAACATAAACGAGGAGAAGAAAGGAATTCCGCCACACAATTATTCTTGCAACGAAAGTGAACGCTGCCTTTTCTAACGTCGAAACGATACAAACAAATAGTCTATTAGAACCGCAGTTGTACATTACAAGAAACGAAGAACGTTTTCATTGCCGTCTTTAACGATTGTTTAATGTAACACGAATACGGGCGAATACGGTGCGCAGTTCGCTGTAATTAATGATCATTTTGCATTAACAGGCAACTGTAACGTTACCGTTGTTGCTTACTTAAACCTTACTTTCACGGCTACACATTTACACTCTTATTCACTTTACGCATTATTTTGTAATAATAAAAACAATTTATATGTATACTTAAAAGTTACGTTTCACTAGCTAAAGTACACTGCACAATACTGTGTATTCACACTGAAATGAATGTGTGTGTGCTTTCACTTGTATTCGTTGTGTGCAAAACGTAAATTCAAAAAACACAAAAATGCAAAGGTTTTCATTTAATGTCCGCCTATTCAGCATTGAACACAAAAATTTGAAGAAAAACAAAAATTTTGTGCAATTTGCGATGTGAATGCGATTATTGTTACCTTATTGTTCTCGATGTTGCTGTAGTTTAATATATAAGTGCATTCGAATTTCGAATCGCGAACATGTCGTTTTGGAAAAATGAATGAATGCGTTTCTCAACGTTGTGCTTATAAATGATGTTTGCAATGAAATATGAACAACGAAAGCGAGAACATAATTCAAACGACAATATCGTTAATGTCCGAGCCAGTGTCGCCGTGCCCACACACGCAGTATGATCCCTGATTGCATTACATTCTCTCAGGTATTACGAACGCAGTTTACTTCACCATCGGACATTCATATTTTCAATGTAAACAATGTTCGCTGTTCGCGGATGACAAAAACTGTTATTAACAACTTCCGAAATTCGTTTTCGAAAGCCGACTTTTTCTTTCATCACTTTTTTCTTTCAATTTATCTTTCTAATTTCGTTTTTTACGTTTTTTTCGCACCAACAGCAAATGCATTGAAAGAGAAACGGAAAATTGTTATATTTTCCTTTGTTTCGCGGGTTTCGTTGTCAAATTACATTTGAATTCGGAATTAGTCACAAATTGCAAAAAGGAACATGTAATGCATAAAATAAGCTTACAACACAACTTTATGTGCACTCTATTCCATTCTCGAATGAAAATGTCTGAAAAAATATAACTACTATGATATAATCGCACAAACAATTTCAGTCGAGAATGTCGTGCAATCTGTACATCGATAATACTCAACATTCATTGTATTGTATCTTATTAAAACGCAAAAGTAATCGTAAAATGTTAATTAACGTTTGCAATTATATGTAGTTCAACTACAACTTTTGTGTTCACCACAATAGACATTTAAATGTTATAATTGAACTGGTTAAGCTATTGAATTGAAGCGCACTTGAAAAGCACAGTTATTTGTAATGATTTAAACATTAACCCTTTTCAGTGTTTCATGTTATGCTTTCACTGTTGAATGTAAAAAAATGAATTTAATATTAATTGCATGTTACATGTTATAATTCAGTGACATGTTTTGCGATCAATATCTGCTTCAAGAATGTACTGCGCTTGAAGTGTGCAATTGTGTACATGGTGTAATGTTCGCTTGACTAGTGCCGGAATACTTTCGTGTTTTTGACATTGTGTCTTCGTACAATAAATGAGTGAAAAGACGAAAAATGTAATAATAGAAGTGATCCTTTAATGATACTCTAAATTCACTTCTTCTTCATTCTATTGATTAATGTTCATTTCGCGTTTCAACTTCATTGCAAATTTTACTATCGTTTTGCAAAAGAAGGACAAGTAAATAATTTTTGCCGAATGCAGTTAATTAGTATGCACACATACATAAATGTTATATGTGGTCAACGGCTTTTGCAACGGCAATTAAATTAATTTCTTTATCTGCACTACACATTTTGAATGTTGCTTATCATTATAAATAATTCGCCACGAAACGTAACTGTGTCTGCGTATCGTAAATGGAGTGTGAATTAAGTTATAAAGACTTCATTTATGCACTTCAATAACATTTATTACACTCACATCACTTTTAATTTCGATTCAGGTTTAAGCTTAAATAAATGAAATATTGCGTATTTCGTCTAACTTATTCTTATTAAATATTTGTCTTTTTGCTTCTTCTTTGCTCTTCATCTTCTTTGCTCAAGAATTTACTTGAAAGCGAATGTAGATAATAAATTCATTCATGATTGCGAAATAATAATAATCAAATTTGATTTGAATTTAATTGAAAATTATGAATTCATGTCTCAAGCAGTATTAGTTTTTTCACGAAAAGAAGTTAACAAACGTCAAAAGTAATCATTGAAACTATGAGAAGCTTAAATTTCAGCTTCTGCTTCATGATCTTTTATTTTGTTTTTCGAAGACATTGAAGACGTTGAAGATGAAATGTGAAAAACATATTTCAGCGACGAAAGAATAGTGAATAAAAATAAAAGTAAAACTTCGTCAAATAGTCGACTCTCATTTTGACCAATGCACAATTTTATTTGAATTATTTCGAATCGTTTGAATTGCTTTACATCGTTTGGTGCCATTTTATTTTCAATTTATTTCGAATAAAATTGATCTTTTCGCGAAGAAGAGTTAAAGTGAATCAAGTACAAATGATCGCCAGCAACTTTCTTCACAATTCCTTTCTTTACTTTTGTTGTTATTTTGTTGCGAAGCGAAAAAGAAAAGAAACGAATGATCAAGAAAATGCTCTGAACTGCAATCGATTAAACTGAACAAAGCGTTTGGAATCAATGCAAACAAATCTTTTCGTTGCCGTTTGCTTGAAAAGAGAAAATTTATTCGAAGAATATTATAAAATTCAAAGGCGCACATCTTTTTCAAGTAGCAAATCTAATTGTGCCCACGTTTCACTTGAATATGGAACTCAAGCAGCGAACTGATGCATTCAATGCTTTTAAATGCAATTCGTTCGCCACTCGAAAATAACATGAAAAGTGAAAACGAAAAAAAAAACGAAATATGAAAATAAACACAAACATTATTGTGTCGTTGACATTTCCATCTTATTTCACGTGAAACGACATAAAGTATATTCAACTTGAATTCAACGAACAAAATTTTGATCGCATTTCGCCATTGAAATGCAGTTGGATTAAAATGCGCGTTTCATTCCCTTTGAATAACAAAAGTATTGAATACAATGTACAATGTTCAAGGTATAATGCAATGCGAAACAATGTTTGATTTTCATTCTTTATTCGATTTTCTTTCAATGAGAATTTCGTCTTTCATCACTTTTTTTATCAGCGTAAACAATACACAATACTTTGATAA